>KZ808292.1:144751-162582 GCA_000696205.2 Oncopeltus fasciatus
GAAAAAAAAAAAAAAAATCATAAATATACATACCCTTCCTGAGATATGTGTATATAGTTTGTATATACATGACATATACATTCTTTGAATTAATCTTTCTTTAATAACATTATCATTCTTAACAAAATTTGAAATAAAAAACCATTCAATTGATTAAATTTTATCATTTATTTGACAAAATAAGTTAGTAACAGTTTTTTTTCTGTATTTACATAATACATTTGCTAATTCTTAAAATATATAAGTGCCATAAATAATTAATAAGCTAAAAATGTCTCACAGAAAATGAAACTAGTTTACAAGCATTATTTTCTGGATTAGCTTAAAATATGGATTTTACTATTATAATGATAAGGTCTGTCTTACTTTGGAGAAAGATCAAAGAGGTCGATCATTTTCTCTTTTCTCTGGCCACTTTGAATATATGCCAAACCAATTCCTTGAATAATAAATAAACACATCACAACTTAGAAATGTGTTCTTTACCCAATGCTACATTAAAAGTGTAGCCAATAATATTACCAGGAGGAGAGTAACGAAGAAGGAACTTTTCCAGCTTCATTAAATGTTTCTTCTAACAGAATTCTGAAAATATAACTAAAACAGTGTAACAGTAACTCAAAAATATAAAATAAAAGAACATAAAAAATATTAATACACACGAATTGATAAAATAGTAGTAACTAAGGCAACAGATTCCCATAGAAACCAAAAGGTCAAGGAGGCTAACTAAATTTAACTCACCAATGAACTTGCATTAAGAAATTAAAAGATCT
The DNA here is from genome assembly GCA_000696205.2 of Oncopeltus fasciatus. Lineage (NCBI taxonomy): Eukaryota > Metazoa > Arthropoda > Insecta > Hemiptera > Lygaeidae > Oncopeltus > Oncopeltus fasciatus. The sequence continues at coordinate 145,528 of KZ808292.1, forward strand.
CATGGGTCAACATGCTAAACTAAAACACAAAGAAAATTCATTAATTATTTTAATTATAAAAAAATTCATCGAGCACGAGCTGGATAAACTAAGAGATTTCCCATATTTCATTAAAGATGGGCATAAATAGGACTAAATGACATATTTAATCATACAGACTTGAGATAAGAATGAGAGTAACAGGTAAGATAACAAAGGCTAATTCTGTAATGTCCAGAAATAAAAAGTGGGGAAATGCTCAACCTTCATAGCTACATTCTATAATATCTACATTAAAGAATTTTGAAAAAATACTGTAGAACATAAATATTATGTAATTAAAATTTATTATATGAAATATCTAGATCAATAAACTTTTACTGAACTATCTAGATCAATAAACTTTTTAGTAACACTAATCATAATAAAGATATAATGCTATTATATTATTAATTTTGAACTATTTTATTATCTATCTAATCCTTCCTCCTTCTTCCTCATCAAATTTCAGTCTAAAATTAAGTTATTGAACCATTTGTAATGAAAAGCTGAAATACTGAATTTGGTTCTGTAATTTAAAAATAAGATGTTGCTCCTCCAAACCTCAAAGTTATATTAATACATATTTTTTAAATATACGTTTATATAAAAATTTACAGAATGTAATCTTATAAGATTACACTTTAAACTAATCATATTCTATACTTTTTTGGTTGAAAATATTGAAATTTTCCAGACATCAGTTGTCAAATTTGGCTCCTTGAAATTGATTTATAATGGTTCAAAGAATTACAGGATTTGCAGATTTCCACACAGCGGTGAAGGAGAAATCTCCAACCAGACAAGACCCGTTTCCTTTGGTGAAAACTACAGTAGAAAGAGCTCTGAACGCTGTTTTTTGAAACCAAAGAAAAGGTGGACATCTGAAGAATGCCAAAAATTGTGGTAAATAGATTTTCAAATTCTCGTTCTTCCTTGTTCCTCTATTTATTTGTACTCATCTGCCTTGCAGTCCACAATCTCTCTTGTTTCATTTCTATTTTTGACAAATGCACACACATTTGTTTTTCTATACATCGAACACATATGCATGTGCACATGCACACACAAACACGCAAACCTTACTCTCATTCATTCATTATATATAAAATATATGGTGTAGTAGACACAGAGTATATAATATATATGCACAAATTTCCACTCTATATTTTACACACTATATATTTTACATATAACAAATGATCAGTTTTTTGCTATAAGCTCATCAATTTATCAATTTATATGGTTGGTGATTGGTTAGCTGTAAAGTATTATACATGAGAAATTAATCAGGTTTTTGGCCAGGATGAGAAAAATAAAATACTCTAAAATTAATGGCCAATTATTTCAAATTATTATTGCCAATGTATCGACTTAACTTGTAAGTCACCATCAAGAGCTGAAATACAATATACACTATTACACTTCTAAAAATTATAGATTGAAATGAACAGGCAGAGATGTGGTATGCTTTAAGACAGAATTTTTTCGTTGAATTAAACAGAAAATATTGCAATAAGTTGAAGAAATGAAGCTGAAATGAATAATTTCTTCAGCTTATTGCAACATAACAGAAAAATTCTGGTAAACAATCTCTGCGTCAGCCTTTCTAACATCTCTTTGAAGGGATTAAGTCTGTAAATGTTACCTACCTTTGAAGCTTGGTGACAAACCCCCTCCCACCCCCATGTGAACAGGTGTTTAGTTCTGCAGTCTGCGATAAGATCATAAATCTCTCGGAGATCTCTCCATACATCATATCGGTGTCATAAGTTGAGGTTATCTTTGATGTTCAATTATAATTCATTCAATAAAACAACTTCTAAATGAGTAACATGCCTTTTAAGCTTAACAATTATTCACTATATTACATTATTGGCATTGAGGATTAACTTAAATGTAAGGAATGTCACGTTGAAGAAGTCAACTTCAACTAGTGGCAAACAATGAAGGTACTCAACTACACACTACAAGTTTAAGGATCGACATTGACACTTTTGATCCTAATATCAAGCACTGGGAGTACTATTCTCAACCTATTTCTGAATTTTGTTGAGGAAGATGAAACCAGTTGATAGAACTTTTTATTTTTTATTTTTATGAAAATTGATTCAGGAGCTTTCAAGGTATTAATTAATTAATTTCACCCAGAACCTGTTAATTCTAAACCCTAACGAGTATTAATATCTGTTTTAGATACTACACCAAACCCCTTTGTGTTTTCACAGAATGGTTTGAGTTTGCCCATGGTCATTGAAAAGAAGGTGAATCTGCCCAGGAATTTAGTTATAATTTACAACAGATTACGGTTGAAGTTCATATGGGCCCAATCTGAGCAAAGACTACATGACCAGGTGATATTTGGCATTAACAATAGTAATTGGTACAGAGAATTTTTGTCTGGGGGAACTTCTGAACTAAACAAATTGACTGGTCAACCAACCATTGTTTATGCAAAAATCAGGTTTAAAACCGATATTAGTATGTGGTAAACATTGTTTTAATTGAGGTAATTTTATTCCTAAAACAACTCGAAGAGCCCGGCACTTGTGTGCCCAACATGCCAAACATGTTTATTGATAAAACATGTTTGGCATGTCAAAGAGAGAATCATTCTGCTATGGTTTGTGTCAAGTCACAGAGAGCAAATGTTATGAGTAGTCAAAACCTTTTTTTTCTTTACAAAGCAGTAATAACAATTTTGGGGCGAGTGACAACTCTGATGATCGAAATTCTTTATGTTGGGATACCGGCATCGATAGTAACAGTTTTGGTAGTAAAATTAGTAACAGTATCAACCCAAAGATATCAAAAATACATGAAATTACCAATAGTATATAAAATATGATGTTAACAATAAAGGTAAATGGTAAGAACCCAGAAATGTTGTATGATCCGGGTGCAGCTAAGACAGTAGTCAGTAAGAAAATATGGGAAGCTTTAGAGGCACCTAAACCAGGACTTACACAAAATCTGGCTGCTTGCACTGGAGTTCCAGTAAATACTCTTGGACAGAGAGTTGTAAAAAGGGAAAAGGTATGGCGAAGGCGGGGAGAGAGGTATGCTCCATGCACTTTTTCTCCAAGGGTTGAGTTTGGTGGTGGGTCAGTGATGGTGTGGGGGGGCATAAATTTAAACTCCCGTACAGAGTTGGTTCTTGTGAACCGTGGCTCTATAACTGCTGACAGGTACATTAGGGAGGTACTTGAGCCACATGTAATACCTTTCGCCAGAAATATCGCAGGTAACTTTATTTTTATGCACGATAATGCCCGACCTCACGTTGCTCGATCAGTGCAAAATTTCCTCAGACAAGAAGAAATTGACGTTATGGTTTGGCCACCCAGAAGTCCAGATATGAACCCAATAGAGCATGTATGGGACATGCTTGGAAGACGTGTCCGCGCCCGAGACCCACAAAATTTGGCAGATTTAAGGGAAATGTTAGTGGAAGAGTGGAACAACATCCCAGAACAACATGTAAGAGCCCTGGTCGCTGGAATGGGCAGGAGAATGGAAGCAATTATCAGAGCTAGAGGTGGGAATACCAATTATTGATCGTTTTCCTCGAATTCTTCCTTTTTATTCAGTTTTGTTATTTCATTTCATTTCAAAGATTTACTTTTTCATTTTGAGACTGTAGGACTTTTTTATTTTTTGATTTCTTTTCCTATTAAAAATTTCTAGAAAAGAATTTTTTATTTTTTATTATCCTTATAATAAAGTGTGACTTCCAAAGAAAAATATTTTCAAAAATACCCTATACAGTTCAGTAATTTCAAAATATTGAAGTGATCCTTTAATTTTGTCCGGCAGTGTATATATATATAATTGACACCAAGGGATATAGTTTTAAAGCTAGGTATATATATTGAATGATAGATACTATTAATACAAAATTTATTGGGATATATGACCAACCATCAGTCTTTTATCCTTCTTTTTTGAAGCATAAAAGACTGATAAAAATGGGGGAGAGAACTAATGTACATTTTCAGATATATTTAAAAAGTGTTTCTGAACTATTTCACTTTTTGCCCTTTCAGACAATACAGCAGTGGGTTGCTTTGCTATCCTACTTTTAAAAGGCTTAAAATAACAAGCATATTATTTTACAAAAATAAATATATTATTAATTTTGTAAGTAATAAAACATAATTTTAGTCATTAGTGTTATCTTTACTCAGTTACATTAAACAATGATTTATTATATTTTTAACCCAAAACATTAAAATAAATTATGGCAATCTCTACCATTGAACCTTTAATGTATCTCATATAATTTGGGGTGCTTGATACAATCATTGATTGATAATTCCCTGAAAATGCAAACATCTACTATCTACTAGCTTATTTTCTATCCAAACCCCTCAGCTATTTTACGAGCAAGCTTAGATAACTAAAAAAATAAGGTAAATAAATAAAATAATTTGTTACAAGTATTCTCAATTTGATGGTTTATTTTCATTAGAGGCAAATCTTGCATTGACAGCAGGCTCTTCATAATATAAGTAACTTCCTATTTTGTAGGTAGACTCATGCTTTGCAAGTATTCGTGAAATAGGACGAAGCTTTAACCACCACTGTTTGGTTGGGAGATGTTTCCTTAAAAAATATCAAAATAGTATAAAAATAAGTTAATAATAAAAATCGATGGTTGACTCAATATTTATCTCTATACAATGTAAAGAAGAGACAAAGAAAAAATAAATATATTTTCTTTTTAAGTACAGTGAAATAGAATTTCATTCAAGTTGATTAAGAAATGTATAATTAATAATAAAACTCTAAAATTATGTTATAAACCCCTCATCCAGCTCCCGAAAACTTGTCCAGTAACATGGAGGTTGAGGAGTCACTGGACATACCATTACCAATGTCATACCGATTAAGGCAGTGACACCTTCTGAGGTCAAGTAAATTATTAACCATCTGCCTAAGCCCAAAGCACCCAGCTATGACCTTATCACCGGGCTAATACTTCGAAATCTACCCAAAAAAGCAATTGTTTTCCTCACTTACCTCTATAATTGTGTCCTTTGAACAACCCACTTTCCACTTCTCTGGAAATTTTCTGAAATAATCTTATTTCCCAAACCCGGTAAACCTTCTTCTAACATATTATCCTATCGATCAATTAGCCTTCTTCCATTACTATCCCAGATATTTGAGAAGTTCTTCTAACGAATAATAATTCTAGTTCTTTTAAAAGGAATAATACCTATAATAACTTCCTTAAATATTCTTACTAATCATCAGTTCGGCTTCTAATCCCATCATTCTACTTTCCAGCAGGTGTTTCGCATTGTAGACTTTATTTCCTTTTCTCTCAAGCAAAAATAATTTTGTCGTGGTGCATTCTAAGATGTCACTCAAGCATTTGATCGAGTAAAGCATACTGGTCTATTATATAAGCTGAAGTCCATATTTCCAAGTACCATCTACCTAATCCTCAAATCTTATCTTTCTAACCATTTCTTTAGGGTCCGGCAAGGATCAGATTACTCCAAACACTACTTTGTGAAAGCGGATATTCCACAGGGCAGTTTGCTTGGACCCATCCTTTTTATCCTTTATACTGCAGACATCCCTACTCATCCTAATACTCTTTTAGCCCTATTCCAAATCTCCTCCCATCCAGATTCCAAAACCGATTCTAACATTTTACAAAACCACCTTGATGCTATTCAGCAATGGTGCAGCAAATGGAGAAAAAATTAGTCCAAATGTGTACAGGTAAATTTTCAACTAAGAAAAGATTCTCCGGATAATGTTACATACAATAACATCCCTATGCCTTGGGTTCCACCTTGACTCACGACTCAACTGGAATGAACATACTAAAATCAAGCGACAAGAACTCAACAGACACCACGGACTCTTATACAGCCTTATAAATAGGCGCTCACAGCTCACATTAGAAAACAAACTGCTTATCTACAAGACCATAATACGACCAATCTGGACCTGTGACCAAGTAGAACTGTGGGGTACGGCTAAGCCTTCCAATATCCAACGAATACAATCCTTTCAGTCCAAAATTCTCAGAATAATTGCTAACACTCCATATTGTGAGTCCAACTCTACCCTTCATCACAACTTTAATATTTCTTTAGTCAAAGACCTTATCTCCACCCGCTTCAAGCTCTTCCATAGTAAACTCCAATTTCATCCTAATCCATATGCCCAATCCCTGTCGTCGGACTCCAATCCTCTCTGACGACTAAGACGGAGATGGCCTCGTGACCTCCTGTGCCTTAATGCCTAACTTATAAGGAGTGGGGTTGATGGGCCCCTTCTCCCTGCACAGTGATGACTACTTATATGTTTATTGTTAATTTTATTTTTATTTTATTATATTTTTTNAGGGACGTCCATTTGTTTATTTGTTGTTTATTTTATTTTTTTATATTTTATCATATCATCAAATTACAAAATGTTAAGTAACAGAATGTAGTAAATAAAGATTTTTTTAAAGAATAAATTCTTATAAAATACACAAGTAAATTCATTCTTTGCAAGTTAAAGTGTTTTATTATAGTTTAGAATCTAAGGTCACATTGTCAGATCACCATCATTCAAGTCACCTCACTAGATAAAAACTCACTTCTTTATTCAGGTTTTTATTGATTGGCAAACTTGAAAGAAAACGACAGAGATCTTAAGAAATGAACTTAGATACTAAAGATTCATTTTATTTAATTAATAAATTATATGAATAAAATGTGAAGAATAGCCTTATTTAATATTATGTTACTTTATTAATGTGTTGAGTTCAGAAATTGAATAAAAAATAGTATTTTTATTTAACTGTAAAATTTAATTTTGTTATTGTATATATTGCTTTATAATAAAGTCGTTAATGTTTCTGGCTGAAAATGAAAATCAATTGCTTAAACCAATTGCTGTAAGAAAAGATATAATGCCGGAAGACAATGCCATTTTTTTTAAATATATAAATCTTTATTCATTATATTACCATTGTGTTTATAATAAAACATTTTGCCATTTGATAGCATAGTAAATAAATATATGCATAAATAAAATGTCACTTTGCAGGTAAAAGAGGCCCATTGACGCCACTCTAATTTTCTTAATTAAATATATAATAATGTAACAACTAATTAGATACACAAATTTGTACAATGTTTATACAAAAATTATGCTCATAAATCTGACTATTTTTCTGAATAAAATTATGTTTTGTTATTATTTTTAGCAATTGAAAAATAATTAAAGATTCCAAAGCTGACCACTGAGTAGATTATAAGTATTTCTCCTATCGGCTACTAAAATCTTTCAACTTTTTATTAAATTACTTTTACTTCAAGTTAAATAGAATAATTAAAATTACGTGTAGGATGCTGGGATTTTGACAGTAACATTTTCATAAAAATTCCTAAGCAGAATTTTTTTTCTTTCACTAAATTGAAGAAAAATCAAGTTAAAATTTAGTATGAGTGAGTTGTATTGAAATTATCTGTTGTTGGTCAATAGCAAATTTTAAACATGATTTTTTTGAAATTTTTACAATACTAAAAGCAATTAAAGAAAGATAAATTGTGGAATGAAGTCAATAATAAATTAAGACGAATTAAAGAATGTGCCGAAGTTCAAGAAAAAAAACACAATAATTCTAGAAATAAAAATATTTTTGATTTCTCCAATTAATTTAAGTTACATAAAAATGATACCTTTTCTACATGCCCTGAGATAATTATTTGCACTGACATTTTGAACAAATTGAGTTCAGGGAAGGAAGAAGATTAGTTGAAACTAAATTTGTAAATAAAATTTAAAAAGAAACTCACTGGAAATCTACTTTGCTGATGAGGTCAGTCACAGGTGAGAACTTATAGGCTTGATTTTGAAGGCCAAGGACACACACTGAATCATTACTTACAGTGTAGGTCTTGCCGTTTTTGTGACAATCTTTCAGTTGAGCCGTGAACCACTCTATGCCTTTCAGTCCTAAAGTAATACCCATATTCCTGTCAAAAGGTGAAGCAGTTCTGCCTTGCTGCATATGCCCTAAAAATTATAGAGAAGTAACTTTAAAGTGTAACTGATAGGAAAAATATCTAATACAGGATAAATAAAAGTCAGTCAAGCAGGAGCTACATAATCTAAGCTGATTTCCCAAGTTTCATTAAAGATGAATTTAAGTTCCATCTTTAATGAAGCATGATATCTTCCTTCATCCAATTTAAATATAAATAAATCATTTCAAATAGCTTATAGTGCCTGCAGATATTTCCCAATGAAATTGATTTTGAAGCACAACATTAAGTGGCTACACAAGTACACACCCTATTTTAATGATATTAGGATGTACTGAATTTTTGGTTAGACTTGTCAGTACAAATATTTAATTAGATATAAAAGTTCTAAGTTTTAGTGGTTTTTAGAGGTGGACCTAAAGTTATCTTCAATTCCTTAATTATTTATGTTAAAATTGAGAGTTTTTGACCATAGAGAATTTTTGTTGGGGTTCGGTGATACAATTTAAGTTTATTTTAAAAAATAAAACTTTAAAAAATGTATTTTTTTTTTAACTAAAGACATTTCGGCTTACATTGTAAGCCATCTTCAGGGCTATCATGAAGATGAGAGGAGATGTGTTGCCACCTGCATGTTCAGTCATGAACATTTGATCCAGGTGATGTCTTGAAATCTTTGGAAAGAAACTTAACACAAATTTGTTTAATGATAAAATATATATTATACATGACATGGACAATTCAAATACTAATATTCATCAAGTGCAAAACTGAAAAATTAACTTAGTTTATGCAACTCCTGTGTGCCAGATGTTTTAATATTGAATTTGCTTTAAAATGTATTATTAAATGTATAGGGCATTACCAAACCTTCTAATCCAAAGTTTTTCGAGCTATAGTTAAGAGTTAAATTAGTCAACTATATTTCAGAACAAATTTTTCATATCTACCTAATTATGTGGTCCATTGTCAGAAACCTCTTCCACAAATGAGTCGTCGTCTCTTTCAATACAGAATCTCCAGTCATCCTTACTCGAACACCTGACTAGAAATTCCCAGCCTTCAAAAACTCAATGCCATTTTTGAAAGTCAAGATAAAAGCCTCAAGAATTAAATATAAATTACATACGAAAACATTAAATTACATTTTAAACATAGACTTGATCTATAGAGTTTTGACACTGGCATTTATTTATGTACAACCAAGGACTAATTATGTTTCCCAATGTATTAAATTACATTTATACAGTACAAAACAACTATTTTTTTTTTAATTTAAGTAAGACTTCATTTAATGTATTTTAATGCTGCACAATTAAATTTAGTTCTTTATAGTCTCCTGTAAATTTCATATAATCTATTTAACACATTTATAAGAAAATAGAAAAAAAAATTCATTTTTCACATATATTATATTTATTTTTTTATATAGCTAATGATAAGGGCCCAATAAAAGCAAGAAGCAGTTGGGCTAGAAAAATGACCCTCGTATAATACTTTCCTTATGTGCTGAGTTATTAGAATAACTAAAACAATCAAATCTTATTCAATAGAATAATAAATTCAAATGTATGAATACCTATAGTATTGCTTCTAGTAGTAAATATCCCTTTCCCTTCTTCAGCATATAATCTTTCCATAAAGATACGGTCATAATTTTCACTGCATTTCTCATTCCTCAAAATAAGTCCTCTCTGTACACCGGCACACATCTTTGAAGCCATGTTGTACAAGTCTCGCTCTAAGTCTCTAATAGAAAATTCTTCTTCATATATGTAGGCAGCATCAGCCCCTCCAGCAAGCCCTAAAGCCATTAATATTGTTATGATAGAATTTTTGAAATTTTTATCAATGTTTTCACCAATCTTCCTCACTAGACACCAAAATGATAGTCACAAAATTTATAAATATACAGCATCATTCAAAAAGTCTTGTCATTTTTATTAGAGAAGTTTAAAATAAACAAACAATACTAATAAATAAATTTATTTATAAAATATTTTTCATTACAATCAATAATCTTCTCCCAACATAGTAGTAAATCCAAAATTCCTTTTTTTAAAAACAGCTGATTTTTACCAACAAAAAACTTGTTCAATGTAGATTTTAGCCAAGACTGGTAGTAGAAAAATTTCTATCTGAGATGGTTGTCCAGCAATCTAAACAGGGGGTAATCAGTAGGTGAAAGGTGGCCAGGGGAAAGAGTGGATGTGGCAAAACTTCCCAGCCAATCTTGGTCAATTTGTCAGTGTCTGAAACACCTATCTGAAACCACTCACATTAACTTACAACACAATCAAGTAATTGACAGAACTAACATAGAAAACATTCTTTAACTTATTCAAACATTTTCAACATTCTGAAAAACCATTAGCCCTACAAAAAATTTCTCCCAATTTTCCAACCCTACCTCTCAGTCATGAATATGGGATCTTGGAGACAGGACATCCCCTCTCGCCTTCATGATAGGTAAGTGTGATGAATTAATTTTTCTACTAGTTGTTAATTTTTTTCCCCCTCAATTTGATATCACATTACTTTTGGTTATTGCAATTCTATGTAGTAATAATAATTTAAATCATTAAATTTTTTTGTTTCTCTTCTGACATTGTAATTCAACAGCCCTGAAGATGGCTTTCAATGTAAGCTGAAACATTGGCAGGTAATTAAAAAATACACATTTTATAAATTGTTTTCTTCGGATCTACCTTTACTGAACCCTAAAAAAAAAAACCAACAAAGGGCAAAAAAACTCTACATTTGGACTTTTTGAATGTTCGATACATATACGAATACATTTCACATTAGTAGCATTGTATATAGCCTGGTATACTGGAAATATATTGTAAGATACGCAACAGCTAAAGTTTTCAAGACAACTTGAAGTTGTCAAGGGATTCCTGCCATGTATCTGAAATGGAAACAGCATTAGGTGCCTTAGGCCGACTGTCGCACTTTGTCACAGATCAGTTTGACAAAAATATAGTTTGTACTGTCAGTTCCATGTGCTGGAAATTCACTGTAAGATACGCACCAGCTAAAGTTGCCAAGTAGCCACAGTAACCTCCCATTGTCTCCGAAATAAAAACACGGCGCTTGGTGCCTTGAGCAGACTGTCTCACTCTATCACAGATCTGTTTGTCAAAAAAACCGATTAATTGTAAAATAAAATTATTTCAGTTCAAAGTTTACTTATTTTTAATAATACCTCAACAATTTCATTTAGTGCCGTATCACAGCCCATTGACAAATCACAGCCAGGAACGTTGTTACTGATTGTAGCAGCAGTAACAAGTATCGGAATGCAGAATTCAGGGTGGTTCTTTCTTTCTTCTTTTAATTGCAATGCCGCTTGGAAAGCCTGGAACAATTGCACTTACAATTGACATGAACATATTACTTAATAATTCATGTATAAAAGTTGTGTGACCTTTTAAGATGGATACAAGGTTGAAAAAGCAATGAGAGTGAAAGAAAATTTTGCTAAGGCTGGTTGTAGACTATAAAAGAGTAGAGTGAGGAACACCACAAATAAAAATGTATACTCAAATTGGGACACAGACCAACACATACTTGCATGAAAATAAACACTTGCCAACCAAATGCATTCTTTAATTTTTTCACAGTGGGGAAGAGTCACAAAGAGCAGCCTGGCCTATTTTTTTCTATTCAATTATTAAAATTAAACAATCATTTTACTTCTGAGAATGTAAATCATAAATCATAAATCCTTAAATGAATCAGGAAATGATTGTAAGTAAATGCCCCTTTGCAAGAGACCTTCCCCTAAGTGCTCTTAAAGCAATTCTAAATTTGTCTGTTTACAAATCTTGGTCCTTGGCCCTTTTGCATTTTCTCTTGTACACTCTTTTTTTTCAGACTTTTTAATAGAGCACAATAAATTCAACTCATTTTTTCTTTAAACGGTGCAGCTTTAACAAAAGTTATTATTTAAAACTGTGTGGAGTTTTGGAGTAGAATGAAATTTGTATGGTAGGAGAATTTTAATACACGCACCTCAAATCCGCCGATTATAAATAGGCCATCTATTTTGTGTTGCTTAAATTGCTCTGCTATTTCATGATACTTCCCATGAGGCAGTACACGTTTGGTCCCAAGAAGAGCTCCGCCTTCTCCAACCCAGCCATGTACTTCTCTCCAGGTCATTTTATGGAGCTAAATACAATTTTAAGTAATTATTATGATTGTTAAAAACAAAAATATGAATTTAAAATATATAACATCATTCATTTATAAATTCAATATTATATCAAATATAATTATAATTAATTGAATAATGGGACCAACCTAGCCAAAGGAATCTGTTTGGGTCCTGCCCTGGGCAGACTTTTAACAAGAAATAAGAGCTTGAGACAAATTAGTGCCTTCCCAATTGGATAGCTTTCAGAAGAAAGCCAGTCTCTCTCTCTCACTTTATTATTATTTTATTATTGAATAAGAAGTAAAAAAAAAAAAAAAAACAGTAACTGCTTATGGAAAGAATATATTAAAAGGTATTTAAATAAATCAGCATATAAGAGCCAATGAATGTGCCATATACAAATATTGCCTATTAAAAGACAACCTAAAATGTATGGGAAGGACAGATCGAGAGAATGACATTTCGAACAGAAATTAGGAGGGGGAGGATCTTATTCCAGATCAGGAACAGAAATCTCACTACGGGTGAGACGAGAAGTTGGGTTCAGAAGAATTTATGAGATGGATGCAGGCTACACCTAGAATTTAGGAGATGGATTCAAGTTACCCATGGGATTCAGTAGATGGATGCAGATTACTCCTGGAATTTAGGAGATGGGTACAGGCTACCCCTGGAATTTGGCATAAGGATGCAGGCTATTCCAGGGATTTAGGAAATAGGTGCAGGCTACCCCTGGAATTTGGATGAAAACATGTTACTCCTGGAATTTAGGAAATGGATACAGGCTACCCCTGGAATTTAGGATATGGATGCAGGCTACTCCTGAAATATAGGAAATGGGTGCTGGATACCCCTGAAATTTAGACGAATGCAGGTTACTCTTGGAAATTAGGAGATGGATACAGGCAACCCCCAAAATTTAGAAGATGGGTGAGGGCTATCTCAGGAATTTAGAAAATGGATTTAAGTAACCCCTGCAATTTCAGAAATGGATGAAAGCTACCTCGACCTGTACTACCTGTAGGTACTATTGGGCACTAGAAGAATAAGTAATTTTCATACAGTCATCATGTTACACTATAATTTCAATTTATATTTATTACTTAAAACAACCAACAGCTGATCTATGACTGACAAGGTCTAGTGATTTAAAGGTCATACATTGACCGAGCAGCAGCAAAGCAGTTATTATTAAATTTATTATAATAAGTGAAAACACAAATGAAAAATATCAAAAAGGAGGACAGTGGAGAATGGTTTCAAATGAAGTGGTGTACAGGGAACAAGAGCCCTTTTTAGATACTACTCACAAGAAGAGAATTTCTTTCTTAGGCTACGCCATGAGGCCACAAAATTGGCGAGAAGAATCATAGAGAAACACGGTAAACTGAAACAACAAACAGGTAGGATCAAGGAAATTTGAGAGGATATGGAAAAACCGGAAATAACTTTGGACAATCTGCAAAACGAAACAGAAAATTTCAAGAAACTGAAGAACCAGAAAGTAGGATTTATGTCTAGTCACCATATAGTAAATCTGGTAAAAATATTACATTTTTTTTAAATTTGAATATTAATTTTGTTTGTATGTTACTGTTTTTAAAATCATTAGTATGGATTGCCGAAGTGATCTGTTCACCAGAACATCCTCTTATTCCCCGAAACCTAGTGCTGAAAGTCAAGCCCTAGACAGGCTTTCATTGAGAAATAAAAGCTTGTGCGTGCTAGGGATGTTTAGAATAGAGTAGCTACTTAGAGAGAGTCACTAACATATTAGGCAAGTTTTTATGGTACATTTGCATATTTTTGGTTGAACACATTACAGAAAGACAGAAAAACACCAACAAAAGTGATTTTTGGACTCAGAAACTATGAAACTCAAAAGATTAGTAAATAGCGCACATCGAAAATTGGACATCACCTTGCCTATATTGATAACAAAAGGAGAGCATAAATAGATTTACTTATGTATTTATAAAACAGTGAATTATCAAAATGTGTAAGCACAGTCTACTAGGTGATGTCCTAGTATACATTATAAAAAAATATACTTGATGTTTTAGAATCCGAAGTCATTAGTCTTTCTTCAGTTTCATAAGTTTTTCCTGGAACCTTTTTCAATATTTTTTATTTACTTCTTTAAATAAGAATAATTAAATACACAGATCTGAGAGTCATTACCAGACCCAGAAATAAGTGGAGTCGTACCAAATCCTATATTTTTCAATCTTTTTCTTTTATTGTTATCCTTAATATTGAGATTTTAATGTTAACATGTTTTAAAATTTTATTTATTTCCTAATTTATTTCAGTTTTAAACAATTTAAGAAACAAATTTATTTTAATCTGAGGGAGATTACCTTAATCTGCTTCTAATTACCAAAGATCTACAAAAATAAGAGAATTTGCAAACAAAACTTTTCGGAATAGCTAATTTATATGTTCTACAGCATTGAAAACTTTTGAAAGGGGCTAATTTGTAAGAGTTTAGTTCGATATTTATTATTGATTTACTAAAATTACATTAATTTTAATTGTGTTATACTAAATTAAAGTTTCATTTAAAAATTAAGATTAGGCCATTACGTTAGAATTCATACTAGACAAAAAATATTACAAAATTTATAAGTTGGCAACTGTTACTTGGTACTCCAATATAACTTTAATTAGTAATATTTTATTATTTAATAAGAAAGAGTACATTACTTTCCTGTTTGACTGTTTAATATCCTGAAAGTTTGTAATACATTTCTGTTTTTAATGTTTTTTTTCTTATTCAACATTTTCTTTCTGAATGAAACTATAATTTTGTCAAGAGTATGAATAATTTTCAAAAATTTGACTCCCGTATTGTCAAAATGAAAATAACTAGAATCAAGTCATGATGATAATTGCCATAAAGTAATCCCACATTTTATTATTAATTGGAATCTTACAGAGAGCCAGAAAAAAAATTAGGAACCAGAAATTATTCTCATCTCCCTTGATGGTGTAGTTGGTAGCACACCCGGCCAGAAAGTGGGAGTCCTGTGTTCAATTCCCGGCTGAGGTAGTGAGATTTTTTCTGGCTCCCTATATGATTCAATATAAAAATATCGTTAGTTTCTCAAAATAAAACTATTGGTAATTCACTTTATATCTAACAATCATTATTGGGGAATAATTGTAGCAAGAATTAAATTCACATTTGAATTCAGGCCTCTATAAGCAGGAAGGCTGCTTGCTACCTGTGCTGGAGGAATCTATAGTAAACATTTGTCGATCGCTGCCTTACTTATTATCAAAAATCAACAAATGTTTGCTTTAGATCCCTCTTTATTCTAAAGTTACTTTTTTTGTCTTCAACTCTTTTTCTTTTCTTTTCTAAATGAAAGATTTAACCATTTCAATAAGCACTATTTTCACCTAAACTCTACCAACTTCCCAGAGATCCTGGTAGCTTGGTAACTGCCTTGAGCACCCCTACGCTTAAATGTAAATGTGAGCCCTATAAATCTGTAAAATAGACATCCATAAACCTCTTATAACCAATAACAATGTTAATACAAGTAATTAGTTATATAGGGTGACTAATTACATGTATTTTCATTGTTATAATACCCAACCTTCAAATATCATAGGACAAAACAAGGAACTCCCCTCCCCCCAACATCTGGCCCCCCAAGTTGCCTGGGGGACATAACATGCTATCAAATGAAATAAATAAATGAGTTTATGAAAAATAAATAAATAAGAAAAAACAGGCCTCATTACCCGACATTGACAGACATTCTAGTCCTCGCCTTTCTATATGTTCAAGATATTTATTTCATTAATATAATTTTAGTTCAATTAGTTTTGCATCCATTAATGCTAATTTTAGGACTTTAAATTTGAAATGTAAATTAAAATAAAAATAAAAATATTTATACAAATTTTACTTTTTAAAAATTTGCTCTTACTCAGCAAACTCTTAGATTTCAGTTTATGTTTCAAAAATATTGTCTATCATATTCACAACAAAATGAATAATATGTTAAAAAACCCTTGATGTATTCTAATGTTTTCCAAATGACAAATGCTAAACTAAAACATATAACTTACTCGGCCATCAACTAGTCCATCAATGCCATCTGATATTGCCACCACACATATTTCTCCATTGATTGCTGACCTTACAAATGCTCGTATAGCTGCATTCATTCCACAGGCAGGAGAGCCTATATGAATCACGGCAAGAGTAAATAATGGTTTTTCCTGAAACAATGTTAAATAGATAAAAGAATAATTTTATTAAAAGGATAAATTATTCTTGTCCCAGTAATGGATGAGAATATTTTGAAGAATTTTCCTATCAGGTGTGTTAATTTTGTAAGAGTTGAAACCAGAAACATTATTTTTAGCCTCTAGTTATTTCTGCTACCACTTCCACACTTAGAATTTAGGCACTTTCCTACATTTACCTACCGAAAAAATCCAAGTTTTATATGTAATATATTATAATACCTCCCTATTAAAATAATTCAAGTCTTTAAGAGTTAATATTTAAATCTGACCAATATTAACAATTAACACTCCACAAAAAAAGAATTTTAACCTGAAATATTATATATTTCTTATAAAATTTCAATATCAAACTTATCTAACCTCTTTAATGAAGCTAAATACATACGGGTAAAAGTTAGTTAATCTAAGTGTTAAATATTTCATTACCATTCTTGCATAGTTTATTTGTAATGCACATAACTCCTTTTAGCAGATTTCCTATAGAGATATCAAGCTATTCATGTTAGTACCATGACTTAGCTAGTGAAAAACAGACCTTCACCAAACCTTCAATAAAGAAGCCAAAAAAACTTTGTTAATTCAGAAAGAGAGTCCCTAACATATTAGGCA
>KZ808292.1:162596-197468 GCA_000696205.2 Oncopeltus fasciatus
GTGCAGATATATATATATAAATGCACTCTAGTGTCAACAAAATAAAACCAAATTCGGTATTTAAGCTTTTTTTTTTTTTTTAGAAACCATTGGGTGAGTTTTTTATTGGCTTAAATTGGTCAAGGAGGAGGTTGGTTGAGAGTGTTACATCCGTCCTAAGGATCAAAGTTTGGTTCAAATCCCCAATTATCCTGTTCCTGCTTTATGACAGGTAGTTTTAATCTACATATATTTATTTTCTTTTATATATTAATGAAGTCTCAGCTCTATTTAAGAAAGATTTGAAGAAGCATTTAAAAAAAAAAAATTTGTAACTCGTTTTCCTGACTTTCACTTATCCTAATCACTTTTTATTATCTACAAGAAACATACAGGGAGCCAGAAAAAAAATCTTACTACCACAGCCGGGAATTGAACCTGGATCTCCTACTTTCCGGGTAGGCATGCTGACCTCTGTATCACCGAGGTAGCTTTGATAATCTCGCCAACTCCCCACACTTCACTCCGAGTCAAAACCCCCAAGTAAGACGAATATGTCGTCTATACTCGAAGGAGCTAATATTATTAGCTATTTATTAGACTTTAGTTCTACCTAGCTCAGGAAAGCTCATATTTCATTGATTTACCATCGCTGTTTCTCCATTCTCCATGAATTTCACTGTTCTTGTCATCTCTTGCCTCGTAAAATCTATAGTCTCCTTGTGTCTTAACTCACTATGGCTGTGCTGTTTATGGGGGCCTCATCAGAAAACTAGAGGATAGGCTTAAGTTTCTGTTAAATTGTTTCATCAGGTTTGTCTTAGGTTCTCCAAGAAGCACCCACATTACAAATCTGTACTCCAAGTCAGAATGGGTATACTTTTCCTTCCATAGGCAATGTTTCCTTGGTTCTCTCCTCTATCAAGTTATACATTCCCATTTCCCTCCTTACCTCTAAGATTTTTCAACTTTGAAGTCTTCTCTACTTTCCTGTTCTACCTGTTCTCGAGATTCCAATCTTTATCCTCTTCCTTAAAAATCTGCAGCATTTAGCCGCTCCTTCCTCATCAGATCCTCTAGTCTCTGGAAATCAATCCCTCTAAATATTTGTCGCCCCTTCTCACTCACTTCCTTTAAATCTCAGTTATTTCAGCACCTACTCTCTCTACAATAGGGTTTCAGGAACTGCTAATCTTTATCTTGTTTATTCTTATCATGATTAATGGTTATTGTATTAGTTTTGAGTTGTTTTTTTTTTCTTGTGTTGCACTCATATTCTTTTAGTACACCCACTTTTATTACCTTAAGTATATCTTCCTTTGTTTTTTATTTTCAATACTTCTTTCTCCAATTTCCTTACTTGTATAATAAGTTGTAAATATTGTCATTATTATGATGAAAATGTTTTATATAATTAGTTTATTATTTATTTGTAGTTGTTATTTTCATTATTGTAATTAAGTCAGAATCAGCTATACTGTCAGCTGTGACATCTATGTTATTGAAGGGGAGTTAATCCCAGAATAAAGTTTATTTTTCTTTCTTTTCTTTCTTTCAAAAATTGCTTAAACTAACACATCTTAATAAGAATGGTCAACAATTTGATTTTTTAACTCGAGGGGCTTTAAAGTTTTATTTACTCAATACAAACTGTACATAGAAATTTTGCTCTGATTACAATATTCATCTTACCATAGCTATCTTCGAAGAGGTAGGAAGTAAAAGTAATTGAAGGTGACTAATTCTTTGGCCTTATGAAAAACTAGGTGAATCCTCTGCCCTCAAATTCTCTTTATATGCTGCCCCATATTTAGGGATTTAGTTTATCTAACTCATAGATGACCAAGTGCAAAAAGTATTTATATACCAAAGAAATCAGTAAATAATAATATATTGGAATTTACCATAACTATAGTTTGTCGCTTGAGCCTTTCAGTGGCATGCATATCTCGATATACTGAAAGTCTTCTCATAAATGATCTAAAAAAAAAAAAACTAGGATTGAACAACAAATATTCTAAGAGTAAATAAAGAAATTAAATTAGTGTATAAAAAAAATGCCATCTTGCCGAAGCTGCTTAATCTAAGTAGATTTGCTATATTGATATAGCATTCAATCCATTAAATATTGATATAATGATAAATAAACAATATTGATAATAAAGATTTAGGTGAGATGTGGGAGGAAGTATGACTATGCTGCTGTGATTTGAATATTAGTGACACACTGGTGGGAAATCTCACGTTCATCATGTAAAGTGAGTTTGATGGATATTTTCAACATTTACTATAAGTTTTGGTAATTCTCTGACAATATTACTGCTTGGTATGGAGAAATTCAGGCCAAGTCCTAGGACTGCTTAACATGTGTGGGTAGCTCCACAGAAGAGTTATTGTTGTACCCATTCAGAATAGGTAACGGGATAGGTTTCATGATCATGCAGAAATTCTAACAGGTTGTTGAATTTTGTAATTAATCTTTTATTTTTTTTTTTTTTTTATAGCAAGAATTTCTGTATATTGACAAAATTAGGCAACAGATTGTAGGATCTGCATTTGAATAAAAAAATTCTGCTTTCACATTTGTGGGCTAAGTTCTTGTACAGGGATGATAATTTGTTGATATCTTTTGATGAGGGCCTATAATGGGATTTTAATTTTGAAATAGAGATTTTTCTCAGAATGGTTATCCTTCTCCCCTAATTAACAACCTAATATCTAAATTTTCCCATTGCAACGACAACTATGTCTCCTCTTTATTCTCTTCTCTCCCCTCACCTATTCCTACCCCTCTTTATTGCTCTCTACCCTACATTCCTTTCCTTACAAATAAAATAAAAAAACACCACAAGCCCAACCTGCAGAACCACCATTTAGGCCTCCACACCAACAATAAATTACAAAAATTTTACACTTCCCTGAAAGATCCTATACCTATTTCCCAGCAGTCCAACATTTTATACCTAATTCTAAGTTCAGACAAAAATTGTTTAGCTTCATATATTGGCCAAACTTTTAATAAAACATTAAAACAACCTGAATTCAGCATTAATAATCGTGATATAAATTCTTTGGCCCTTTCCCTTCATGCTATTAACAGCCAAGTACCTGTTTTTAAACAAGTTACTCTCCTGGCCTCTGAGCCTTTCCTTAAGAAAAGGCTGATTTTGGAATGTGTGCACATCAATCTCAATCTTAATGCTATTAATGATAGGTAGGAAAAATATAACATTTCCTCATCTTATTGTAATATTTTCTGCATAATTCAACAGAAAAATTCAGGCAAATTATCCCTGGCATCTGCCTTTCCACCCCGCATCATTAATGCATTTGAAAGTGTTAACCCAACTATTGTTAACTACATTTGGAGCTTGCCGACAAATGTCCTCCTGGAGACAAATGGAGTCATTTCATCGTTTGTCTCTCAGTATAGTTCTGCACTCTGAAATGTGACCATAAACCTCCCTCGGAGGTCTCTCCAGACACCACTATCCGTGATACATATAACGGTAATTTATATTTTTCTGTATTTGTATAGTTAAAACAATTTTAGTTTAATCCGTAAATGTTTTTTTGTCATATATGTGACTTTCAACAGAGGACTAATGATGAGGCCTAGGCCTTGAAAGTGCTCTGCATTTAATAATAAATTATATGAACAGTGGAAGTCGTGAACATTTTTATTTATTTCATCCATGTTTAAATAGTAATCACTATTCATATAATAAATTAACACAATCTTTCCAGTTGAAATTTTTGAAACAGATTTAGTCTACAAATGTTTGTAAAATAATGCTATATTCATTAAAAAATGTAAGCGACTTGTTAATATAAATTAAAAATGAACTACAAATTAAATTATGTAATCAATTTTCAATCAAATGTGACTTATATTTAAAGAGAAATGATTACGTAAAATATTTTTCTATTTTAATAAGAAAAATATCATGATCACTAATTTATCATATATTTTATCCTTATAAAATATGTTAACTGGTATGATAATATGAAAAATATAGAAATGTTGACATAATATGATGACATATATATGACATAATACATGATAAATTTTTTTACAACTTGCATAAATATCAACTAATTAATTAATTTGTTAAGTACATGATTAATAATCATATGGTTTATAATTAATAAAATATGGACCATATTTTTTTTATAACTTCAAATTAATGGTATAGACTGCATTTATAAGTTGTCCTAAATACTGTGTAGGATATGAATAAGTATAATATATAACACATGAGTATGTTTCTTTTATATCCAGAACCATTTCTGGTACTTGTAGAGAGAATAATGTTTTATATAAAATGTTTAAGATGCATGTTTTAAAATTTTATTTTATTACCAATTCCAAAATAAATGATTGATTAAAAGAAATTTAAGAATTTACAGTACTATTAATAGGTAAAGAATAAGTTATAAGAATAATAAGTTATTTTCTATATTTTTAACAAAATTTATTACAATGGAAATATTTAAATAAACAAACATTAATTAGAAGTTTTCCTCTGAAACTAAGTCTTTAATATCAAAATTCAATTTAACAAATACAAAATTCAATATAATAAGTTTTTTATTTCATATATAACTAGTTTTGAAAAAAAAAAGAAATAAAATTTAAAAAACATCTTAAATCTTGCCATTACCTATTGAGAAATCTTAAGGGCAGAAATTATTTATTTTTATATAAACATCTTTTTTTAATTCCAACAAGAATTTTCAATAAACCTAAAGAGAGTGAGTGCTTATTTTAGTCTTTTACATGGGTTTCCATTTTATTAAAATGATTTTGCTTCATAGTCTTTCACAAGTAAATAAAGTTTAAGATTACAACAAATGATTAAGGAATTTGGAAAGTTAGCAAGAAATAAATTTATCGTAGCATCTTATTAAATATTCAGATCAAGAGTTACCTGCCTCGAAGCTGAACAGCAAGGCTCCAATTCCTTTCATCTAGGGCTTTCGCTACTGCCTGCGTTTTTTCAACGCACTGCATGAGTGGTACCCTGATGCTTTGGCTTCCATTCAGAGTAATGACTTTTGCTTCACTGTCGGGGGTTGACTCAAGTAAAGCCAGAACAGATTCCACTCCCATTCGAGAGGCCTTCAGAAAATCAAGATAAAAAATAAAGCAGCAGTCATGATTTAGATAAGCTAAAGTAGGAGACTCTCTCCCTTAAGTACGAGACAATCATCCACATATTTATATTCTTAAATATATTTTTTAATAAGCTTTATTCATAAACATTTTACAGCACATAAATGTAAGAAACTTTAACTTGATACCTACTATGTTGCATAAACATTTGCATAAGACCAGCCCTCTTTGAACTTGTACTTTTAGATATTTTGTTCTTAATACAAAATATTACTGAATATAAATGCTAAAATTTTTTAGAAAAATGTATACCTACTATATTCTGTAATTAAAAGAATATAAGTATTACAGTAAAAATATATCTAAGAATTTTAAATTTGGTCATTGTCTAAACCCCTCCCTTCCCCTCGACAGATTTTAGCGGTCAATGAAATTTTTCGATTCATTTAAAAAAAAAATAAAACCTTAAATACCTGAATTTGGCTTCTTTAATTAATTGAGATTAAAATTATAGCTGTAGGATAGAATAATGAATGAATTGACTACGACTAAAATTTATGAATTCCTTATAAACGAACAACTGCAGCACATTAATATGCATAATTATCGAAAACATAATAATGGGGTATTTTTTCTGACTTATATGGCCCAGTGGGGATGTAGCTTAACTAGCCAAAAAATGGCCAAAAATTTGAAAATAGATGGGAGAAATATAAACCACATACTATCATGAGTTCTCAATGTTGGTTGCCATCCAAAAGGGCATGACTGTGAAATATCACTTTTCTTATTTCACAAAAAATCTGCCCACCTAATTGTAACTACGTATAAAGAGGCTTATATAATTAAAGAATAAACAAGATATAAATAAAATTTAAGGGAATAATATTATACATTAATAATGCATAAATAAAAAACCTAATGAGTCATGATTGAAGGGGCGCCAGGGCACCAGGGTAGGCTAATCCCAACACTAAAGGTTAATTTTATTGATAAATAAAACCTTGCCTTGACCATGGATGTTTAGAATAGATTGGCAACCTGTAGGTAGCTCCTCTCTGTATGACCCGAAGTGGATGAAAGGCAGGTGAAAAAAGAAAACCTTATCTCATTGAAAAGAGAATTCAAGGGTAAATGAAATATATTTCTTCACAATGAAGAAATTTTTAGAGGAAGCTAAGAATTTAAAAAAAAATGATTGGCAAACAGGTGTAAAAAGGAAAAGCTCTCTAGAATAATGTGGTTGTTACTCAATAGAAGGAAGTCTTTGGTTTATTGTCAAGTGACTAAAACTCTAAAAGTATCGGCTATAACCCAAGCGATACAGGACTGTGAATCCAAGGGATTCCTAACCATAGATTTTCTGCCTTCAGCATAAATAGAGAGATGTTAGCAAAGTAGTCATCGGTGGATACAAATGCATAGATTTATTTAAGGTCCATTAATGAAAAATTTGATCAGGATATAATATACGTAGGAAATGGTTTCAAACTTCACAAGACTGTCAATTTAATCATCTCACGACTAGGAAAGAGGCTTCTTAAAAGTCATACCCCAGTCTTATTATAAAAAGAGCAGAATTGGCTTACAAGAATTCTGTCGAATGCAGACGGACTTCCACCTCTTTGAATGTGGCCAAGAACAGTAACTCTTGCATCAAATTTCATTTCATTGACGAATTCCTGTATGATATCACATGTTAATGGTTCACCATTTTCATCTGATGCACCTTCCGCTACAATTATTATATTCAATCTCTGACCTGCCTCTCTTTCCTGTATTCAAAATTCATACTTAGTACATAGTACAATTAGAACTGAAACTGTAACAAAATTTATTCAAGCTTATTTAACTGATAAAAAGTTTAAAAAAATATATAAACATAGCCAGTTATGTATATTACTTTTTTAATATTATAAATTATAAAATTGCGCTATATTCACGATTTGGCATCCAGCCATGCGTTATGTGAAAAAATAGAGTAAAAAGCGTTTATTAGATATCTATTGATATTTATTGTTTTCATAATTTATTTTTACTCTAAATTTATGCATATACCTTAACGTAATTCATTACACTTTACATTTCATTAAAGTAATAGAGATAAATAAAGTTCTTCACACAGGAGCCGCTAAGTTAAGACTTTCATGTTGCATTAGAGAAGAGCAATGGGGTACATGACGCATGATTATTACCATTATTTTTTTTAAACTTTTATCTATTTATTACATTCTGTTAAATAAAACATTTTTTAATTTGATTACAATGAAAAGAAAAATGACATTCAATGACAATTACATGAGGAGAGAAGATGACCAATGACACCACTCTCAAATTACCATTATAATGAAATTATTTGTAAATCTCAGGGTAATGAAAATATTGACGATATTTCATTCAGCTTTTCTTTCACAATGGTTTCATCCTTTTCTTTCTCTCGTAAAATTAAAGTTAACTAATTAAAAATATTTCTGATTTTAACCTTCGTCATTGTTTCAGCTAGATCTTCTTTCCAGTTCGTTGCAGGTTCTTCGGGAATAAAGACTGCACTTGCACTCGACAAGAGGCCAGCACACAAAGCAAGATACCTAAAAATAAACTTTTTTTTTTTTAAATAAAATAAATGTGATTGGCTATGTAAAATTGTTAGGCTTTTATATTAATGAGTTGTTTATGAAGTTTTCCTTTTCCTCCTTATTTTTTGCAGTTTGGAGGAAGTTCATGTTAACAGGAAGTTTGGTGAAATAACTCTCCCTGTTGTTTGAGATGAAATAAAAGTAAGCTCAGATGATAAAAGTTTAATATGAATAGCTGGCGGAAAAATTTGATTGTCAATCTTTCAACCAATTTTCTGGTGTTGTTCAGTAAAGATAATTTTTGAGCTATTCTGGAGCTATTTGTTTTTCCCGTCCTTCACGTATTTAAGCTGTTCCCTCAAATTGTTCTAATCTTAGTTATTCAAACGAAATAGGGTTCTAAATTAATATCGATAGCAATTAGTAAATAAGACTACTGTGCCTCTTTGGTGGTCAAATGTAGCATCTGCAGCGCTAGTATCGGTCTCTCTGAAAGTGATAGTTTTGACAGTAACTCATTACTTTGAGTTAGAAGTCGTCACGGAAATTCAATTGGGAGAATATCTGCACATCCTTGTCAAGAATAAGGAATATTTCATAATTCGATAGTGAATTTTTTCAATAAATAATTTGCTCCTTATAAATTTTTCTTCTGTTTTGAAGGTAAAATTATTCTTTTATACGAATGCCACTAGATCTAATGAAAGAGTTGGTTTATTGAGGATGTTTTTTTTATAATAATTGCGTTCTATTAAAATTAACATGAGTTTTAGTCTAGGAGATTTTATGGGAGTAGTGTCGTGGTATTTTTATTTTTAAAAAGACCGTAACGCAGGAGTTGCAATAAGCATTAAAGGGTACTGCTAATATTCTTTATTCTAGACTAGCCAGGACGGTTAAAGTGGGGGAAGCGCTCAATCATTGTAGTTACATTCTTAAATTTTTTCGTTAACTAGTGTTTTCTTTAAAAATATTAAATAATATATAACACAACGCTCTAAACCCTCTCTTTCTCTTATTCGATTTTCTTCGGATCTGGAGAAGACAGTTGCTTGAAAGTATATCGCGGGATAACCTGGGCTCCTCCTTGAGGACGGGTTATTCCCCGTGATATGTGAGGGAGGAAGAAAATTTACCCCGTCAACAATTTATTTAATACAAATTTTTGTACAGAAAATCATTAAATAAAGAGTTGTTGAGTATATAAACCACTCACACCCTTAACCGATTTTAGCCATTAACAAACTCACCTGAGGATTGGGCGAACCCCTTTATTTTCAGCAAATTTCCAATAAGAAGATCAAGCTAACAACATTGGTATCACGACGCGATTTTTAAAAAAAATTAACTGATTTTTAGCGATTATAAGCTAAAAATANATTAAACCAAATTCATTCTTAACCATTGGATGAGTTTTGAAATCAGTTGAAGGTAAAAACTAAATTTAAAATCTTAACTTTTTTATTAATAACATTTATATTCTATGCTCATGAAAACTCGTATTAAAAAAGCTATTCAAGAATTCAAGAGTTTGGAACCTCTTAATTTTTTTTAGTATAAATAAATGGTCATCACTGTGCAGGGAGAAGGGGTTTTTTAGTATAGAAACTAAATTCTATATTTAGGCTTTCTAAAATATTTAATTTTTTAAATTTTAGATCCTTTAATATTTAATTTTTGGTTGCAATCAAATGTGTGAGATATCTTCACTGTTATTTGAATAATTAAAAAAATATAGAATTTAGTATGTGCAATGGGTTATTTCTTATCGTTTGAATCTTTTACGAAAACGCGCCATACCAACAACACGAACATAAATCTTCATTGATAAACAGCTCCAATATATTTTTAAAATACTTGGAAAAATTTCGATATTTTCTGTTTATGACCTCTTCTGAAGTATCTCTCCAATTTTGAGCATAAAATAGCTCTTCTTCCTAATAGCATTGTGATCTGTCACAATCATGATTCTTTCATTCGTTTCTATCAGAATTGTGACCTGCCCAAGTCTCACACTAATATAATTTACGATGCCATCCCACGCGGCTCAAGGCGGAAGTACAGTAACGTACAGACCTTAGTGAAGGCTTTGGGCATTATATTTGTATTGATTAAATTTGGCTATTTAAGAGGTAGTTGTAAATTTCTTAAATTCTCTGATTTTATTTATGAAAATTCTCACAAAAGGGAGAGCTCATTTGACAAAAAAAATTTAATATTAATGTAATATAATATCTCTTTCCAATTTAAATCTCCAATATTTGCCACTGGACATCATGTTCATCCATGGGTGCCTGTTATTGCATGGCTCTTTCTTTTTCTGTGATTACTCCACACCTCCCTATTAAGCCAAAAAAAGCTACGTCGTCCGTCACAAAAGAGTTGCGTAAGCTAAGCAGATTTATCATCTTTCATTAGTGATGGGGGAAAGTTGGGGGGAGGCGCACAATCCAGTTAATTTTTTTAATATCATTCTTGTAACATATTGGAAAAAATGTTTCAGAACATTAATGATAAAAAATTATATTTTACATAAATTATTTTTTGATAATTTTTTTCCTTAACGCTAGAAGCAATCAATATATTCCCCTCGAAGCTCAATTATTGAATTGAGTATCTTGAATCTGGGGTGCCCGTCATACTCTTGAATTTATATTCTAAAATATCTTTCTCAATATTTTTTTTGTTATATAATATAAATAATAAGGGAATTAATTTGACACCAATTATATTAATTTTTTATATAACGCTAATAATAAAGATATTAAGATTTGAAATTTTGGTCTCCGTGTAAACCTTAAGATTACCACTTTATGGTACTTTAGCTTTGCTCAAGTATCATTTTTTTTTTCCTCAAGTTTTGGCCTCCCTTTCCACTTAGGGTCTTGGAGAGTGGGGCTACCAACAGGTTGCCATTTTATTCTAAACAATAATTTAGTTTTTATTTAAATTATTGGAGTACATAAATATGCTTCTCTGTAAATGTCCATAGACAGTGATCTCCTCCTAGAACTCTGCTTGTAAAAAAATATTCCAAGCAAGATGGGAGATCATAGGGAAAGCATAAAGGAAGAAGAAAGCAAGCTGGGGAATTGCTGAATATGGAAGTAAGTATCAATGAATATCAAAATGTTTTCTACCTACCCAAAAAGAAACTAGCTTATAGAATTTTTTTTTTTTTTAATTTATTTAAGTGTTAGCCTCCCATTGAACCACTTAGGGTCATGTAGGGAGGGGATATCTACAGGTTGCCACCCCATTCTAAACACCCATGGCTCAGGATAAGCTTCCATTAATAAATAAAAGATTGACCTGGGCGGGATTTGGACCCGCGGCGTCAGGATTGCGAGACCCGCACGGATCCCCTGAGCTACCCTGGCGCCCCTCCTCAGCAGTTCATTCACTCTTGCTGCGAGCCACATCGGTCATCAGGGTCGGCATATTCCTAATATTTGTATTATCCCCCCCCCCAACGGATAACTTCAGAAGCAGCGGCGAAAACGAAAAGAACACATATATATTAAATTTATTTAAGTGTTAGCCTCCCATTGAACCACTTAGGGTCATGTAGGGAGGGGATATCTACAGGTTGCCACCCCATTCTAAACACCCAATGGCTCAGGACAACTTCTATTTATCGTTAAGAGCTTGCCCAGGGTGGGATTTGCACCCGCAGCGTAAGGATTGCGGGATTCGAACGGATCCCCTGGCGCCCCTTATTTTACGCACCCACAACGGCGGCCCATGACCTCCAGGATGAAAGTCCTCTTGTGTGAGTACGCTGTGCAGACAATGGCATCGATCGCCTCCAGAATCCTGTGGAGGGCCGTGTCCGTCCCTATGGTCATGTCTGTGCCACAGAAGTCGTTGTCTATTGAGCCGACTATTCCGACGATGTTGAGGTGCTCCACTCCCTCGGTTGAGTCCACTTCCTCTGGAAATTAAAAAAAAAAGCTTTTTGTAAAATTCAGAACATCACTTGGTATTTTGTTTCTCACAGACATCACCTATCGTCATGTTACATGGTGATATAACACGTAGCTCGTATACTAGGGTATCATACATATGTCGTACATTAGATCAAGTCAAAGCGATTTTTTGGACTCATATCTCAATTATAATTCAATATAAACTCAATTCAAATATAAATAAATAAAGACATTTTTTAACATAGGGTCTCTTTATGATAAATAATTTTTGTGTTCAACAAGAGCAATGAGCCAGGAGTCTCTTTTTGGAAAATGTATCCTTCATCTCATAAAAATGGTGTTTTGTAAAAAATTTTGACATTTTCTAGAAACAACCTTATCATTCTCCCCTTTTAACTAACATGGAAATGATTGTATGAAGCTGCTCAAGGCAATAAAAAATGACTATATTTTAAAACCCAACATATTTAACTCTCATACCTTCTATTATCCGTCTTCATTGGTTTCTGCACACCTTCTTCTGTTAGCGAGCGCTTTCGGACATTATCCATCCTCGTGGCCGAATACATGTGACCACTGTCTGTCACTGGTTATGTCCGAAAGCGCTCGCCAACAGAAGATGGTGTGCAGAAACCAATGAAGACGGATAATAGAAGGTATGATAGTTCTATATTCATTGGTGGTGGAAATAACCTTTTAGATTATTTACCTAACATATTTGCCTATTATGATTAAGTTACGTGTTTTATAAGATATTATTTTTTATAAATTTACATACATGTGCTAGAACTCAAATTATTTTTAAACCTTGAAGTGATTATTTCGGGTAAATTTATTTTAAAGTTTACTATTGTCCAAATAACTTTTTTCTTAAATTAGTAGGATTTCTTCAGCCTTTTGTAATTACTCCACAAATTCTGGAATCAATTATACCACAATATACTTTCATTAATATTTTTAAGACGGGTATCATATGTTTGAACATCTAAAAAACTTTGCTAATTCTTGTTTCTAAAACTGCTCCCGTCTATAATAACTTCTTAACATTTGAATTTTCTTAGAGGGACGCTGGTATAGCTCATAGGATCTGTTTGGGTTTCACAATCCTGGTATAGCGGGTTACCCCGGACCTGAATTTATCGATAAATTGAATTGAGCCATGAATGTTTGAAACGGGATAGAAACCTGTGGACACACCCTCCCTCTATGACCCTAATTAGTTAAAAGGGAGCAAACAATAAATAAATAAATAAATTAAAGAATTTTCTAACATTTCAGAACCTACAAAATAAAAATACTGAAAATAAATATCGGCGTTCTTTATAGATAAAGTTATGTCAAATGATTTATTTATTAATCATAATAAATTCATCTTTTAATTTAAATTTATGTCTTAGTATCCAAGAATACAAAACTAATAGTTTACAATTTACATTCCTTCCATGAAAATGGAAGTGTCCAGCCTTAATCGTCTCCTTCTTGACTTAAATGCTCAAAGATATTTTAAATAGTATTATAATATATAGATCTAGTACTTAGTATTTTTTATGGGGCTTTTTTTTTTTTCTTAAGCTAATTATTGAAACGCTAAAAATTATTTTTAAACTTCCTTTTAGACTGGGCTGACGAGAAAATTACATCACAGATCTTAAAATACTTTAAATAATTTCTCTAATTATTAAGACGTTAGGGGAAAATACAAAATAAAAACACATAATGTTAAAGAGTTCACTCACTGTTATTTTTAAGATCCTGAAGAAGAGAGGACCACTCGTTCCTGAAGGCGTTGGCCCCAGTGAGGGAGCCATCTCCGCCAATCACAACGAGGTTGTTGATTTTATTAACAACCAGGTTCTTAGCAGCCTTCAATCGACCTTCTCTTGTCTTGAAATCCATACAGCGAGCCGAGCCAATTATTGTACCACCCTACTCGCCATGAAAAATTGTATGATTTATTAAATCTGAAATGTCTTAAAAGAACAGAAATTAGTGTTAAAAATGACTGCACTAAGAAGAAAGCAGGGGAAGGTAAAATCATTCCTCTTTAATACTTAGAACATAGTTGTTTTTTTTTTAATATTTAGTCTTCATTAAAGTGGAACAGTAGAAACACTACCTTCTGTATAATGGCGGAAACAGACGCCCAGGTGGCTTGTACAATTTCCCCATCGACCAAGCCTTGGTACCCTTCCATCACGAAGTATACCGTACAGCCGAGAAAGAGTCCCGTCCTGACAACGGCTCTTACTGCAGCGTTCATACCTATAGATAAATTTGCTTTACAACAAAAGAACTAGACACTGCTTCAAAAAAAAATTCATTGGTAAAGGATTCTTACAAAAGTTACATAAGATTTTTTTTTTTTTTTTTTCAAATCCAAGAAACAAAATGAATAAATTTGTTTTGTATTCTATTCGTCCTTGAAACTTTTAGGTATGTCGGTGTATCAATTAAGTCTCAGTTAGAGTCTGATGAAGTAATCAAGGAATATTCCATTCAACAATTTTTGATTGGTCAAATGCAGAACCATAGCAGATCTTAAGATCTCAAGAGTCTTAAGACTTGTCTGGAAACATTCTACTGCATTAGTTTTGAAATCACTTTGCCTAAATTTCCCAAAAAAAGCTAGATCTAGCTTCTAAAAAGCTAGATTCATTCATTTTGCTAGACCCTACTGGAGGAAGGAAGTTTCCTTTTACTCCCAGCTTCAAAAAATTAGAGTCAAATTCAAAGAGTTTCATTTAAGTATGTACTATGCTCAGGTTTGACTATGATCTGAAGCATTATTGTGCACAATTAGTATTTCATATATAAATTAAACTTATATAAATACACGTATATGTTTGGAAATTGATCAATACAGAGAATAACATTTTTTTCATAGCAGTTAAATTTGCAACTCGATAGAGCCTCTTAAACTGTAAAATGTAATCGTGTGAGGTTGAAGGAGGGGGGGGGGATAATCTCAGGGCTCCACCTCTGACTAAACATGGTGAGTTTAGGTGTTTGCTGTTGTGCCAAAATAACCATAAAACATACATATTAATGTAGTAAAGTATAAGGTACATGTTAAATGTGTATATAATGGTATATGTTTAAAAAAATGTAAGACGTGGGTATATCAGGATAACGTATGCCCTGACCACCAAACTACTAAACCCTGGCTTTGTAAGTGAATTTTAATTCTAATTTATACTTTAGTAGCTTAATCAAGAGCCAAAGGACATTAAATTAAATTACTTAAAAGGAGTATAATAATAATTAGAGAAGTTTAAGCTATATTTTTTATCTGATTCTCATCAGTAATCAAATAAAAATAAACAATTAATAGAAATTTAACAAAAAGAACCCTGCTTTGGGATGAAAATTTTGGATGGAATAATAGAAAATACTCTGAACTAGGACCAGATGCCATATGTTATAGAGGTTCATATGTGTAGGAATATTACAAATAAGGAGAAACAAATAAGCCCAAAAATATGTTTTAATTAAGCCCAATTATAAGATTGAGCGGATAGAGACCTAACACGAAGATAGGTGCCATCTCAGAAGCTGAACATTACATAGAATGGAAAATATGTAGGGGGCACTGTAGAAGAAGAAATGGATAAAAAGTAGACCATTAGATGAGATCTAAAAGAAGGAAAAGCTCCTATTTTGTCCATAGTTTCATATCTGAATTGCAGCGCCATGGATTATAGTAGAAAGGAGACAATGTTTTCCACACATTACTTTAGTTCTTCGCCCTATGGCGCATAGAATCTAATTTCACTTATAACAAGTGGAAGTCTTACGACGTCACTTGGCTAGACCTTTAGCAAAGAGAGATTATAAAAATTATCAATATCATTTCGCCCTTACTCATGACGGCGGTTTTCTAATAATTATAATTTTTGTAATCAGCCTCATCTACATTATCTGATTTTTCAATGAAAAAAAAAATAGCCTAATGATTATTNCTATAGTCCGAACAGTCTTTATCGAGAAATATTAATAACCCAATCTCAAGACAGATCTCCTTATCAATAACTTATTTGAGAAGAAACAGATACATGGACGTAAATATTGGTAAATGCAGATTTGTACCTTGAGCATCCCCACCGCTGGTTAGAACGGCGATGCCTGTACCTTGGTGAGAGCCACACTCCAGGTATCTGCGGGGTATGTGCACCTCCTCCACTAAATCCAACAAATTCATTTTGAATTTTGAAGTCCGAAAGATAAACTATCTTATTTTTTAGTTGTTTTTTTTTTTTACTTATTTTTATTTCCTAACTACAATAACCCTGAAGTGTGTGGACTTTTATTGATATTCTATAAACACCATCTGTGGATATAACATGTAATTTTAATATTACTAAGTTCGTTATTTCGTTACATAAATCTGAACAGAAAATATTATATTGAAGAATGAAAAAAAAAAAAATAAAAAACAAAGAAAAGGGTTTAGAAAAATTGTTTGCAAAGTAAAACATAGAGCAAGTAGTAAAGAAATAAAGTGTGAAGAAATTTAGAAGTACAAGGGAAACCTTTTATTAAAATTTAAAAATAATGGCCTTAATGTAGATTACAAGTAGAATTAATACTGAATTGCGTACAAAAATGTAATTGGGGACAGCAATAAGGGGAGATTAATCTAATAATGCCTATTCGGATTCACAATTAGCCATTTCATTACCAAATTTTTTTTGTGGGCTCTAGCCCATTTGAAAGTGATAGAGAATCCTTTTTGATATGATATTATGATTAAATTAAATTTTTTGATCAATATGAAAAAAAAAAAGTAAAAAAGAAAGAAATTTAAACAATATTATTCGCCATTGATATAATAGATTTCGGATATTTTTATATTAATATGTGGTATGAAAATAGCTTCAATTACATATTCTTGAAGATATTTTTCAATTGAATTTCTGAAAATAATGAAAGATGAGATTACATTTTAAGCCTGATAGCAACAATCTAAATATGTATTATCCAAAAATTTTGATTAAATAAGTTCATACTCCCATTTTTAATGCTAATTTTTAAATAATTATGACTAAAACGAATGATTTCTCTGATGAATAATATTGTTTAGGTTTTTTTAATAATTTTTGTCTACTTTTTAAAACTGAGGAGGATTCTGTCCGAAAAGCATTAAGAATCTTGACAATAGTAATTTTGCTGCCTGTTGTCATTCCTATTTCAGCCGAACTTCTTACATTAAAGCCTTCAAAATTGTCAATTGTTCGGCTTGATTGTTGAAACAAGATAAACCTAACCTTGCTCGAAATTTGCAAGCTACCCCATTTTCTGAGTTATGAACTAAAAATAAACACCCTACATGATTTCATTATTCACTGTCATCCGTAAATGTTTGTGTAATAGAATTAATGTCTTCAAGTAAAAAATTATTCTGGGTGAAACATTCAAACGCGAGGTTCAATCTCATCTGCAGGGAATTCTATACTGCTATTCTGCTTAATAAATTTATTCTACCTCACTGTTTCTCCTCTTTTAAGATCAATGGGGGTTATATGAGTTAGGAAAAATGCTCTTTCAATACGATATGGTTTTATAACCTTTTTCTAATAACTCGGTAGATATTTTTCAGCTAATTTAAATTCCGTTTTTGTGGGTTTCGGCTCAGCCGAGGGAAACCGTTTTGAACTTCAGCGTTTGGCCTAAACAGGAGGAAATCTTTTATCGAAAATATAAACTCACTTTTTTTTTTTTTTTTCATCTTTTTTGGCAAATCAACCACTAGGGTCATAAACTTACTCTGTGCCACTTACGTTTAAAGTGGGATGCCTATCTTAAGACTGTCCCTCTCTCCATATGCCTATGAAGAAACGAAAAAAAAAAAAAAATGCAAACTTCAATATCATAGCATCGATGGAAATAAGGCGCCCATAAAAATGATTTTTGTATTCGTGATTTACACCAGTATGTACATACATATAAAATAATACTTGCAAATGGCACAACAGTACTTAACAGTCTCTATTATTTATTAAACAAGAAATATATATGGTTTAAAAACTAAATTTTGAATTTAATATTAGTCGCGAAAGTACATTTTCGGAGAGAAAATAATATTTTTTTAAATGTATTAATTTTTGCAAAAACACAGCATTCCAAATTATAATTCACTTTCTTTTTTTTTTAAATTTGATTAATTTAATCATCGCATAATTACAAAAATAATCGCGGATTGCATATCATTATAGTATCATACATCATCTACGAAAGCCATAATTCTCACGCTACTGGGTTGTATAAGAAACTACTGAATACAAGAAGCTAAAATACCGTGTGGAGTTCTTTTGGTTTACCATTTAGTGACAGTAACACAAAAAATGCTAAGAATAGTTTATTTTTAAATTTTCAGGAGGGAAGAAAAATTTAGCTTGGGAAATAACGGTGCCAATATTTGCATTTCAGATTGCTTTATTTTATTTATTATTTATAGTTAAGTGCTTATGAGACCAAGGGTCCCTTTATCAAAGCATAATGCACATTTCAGTGTCCTCCCCCCCAGAACACAGTCAATCTGCTACTCTAAAAACTACTAAGAAAAACTTCCAGAAACTAAAGATAGCTTTAAAGTTGTTCATAGATGATTTTTGGGCAGCGTGAAACAAAGCGTTTCTAGCTTCGTTTAAGTCTCAGTGATTCTTAACAAGATAAATACTTCCCTGATATAAATTAATATTATTACAGTTAATCTATGAAATATTAGATTCTGTTATTCTTTGTTTCTATGATCAAAGCAAAGAATAATAAAACTAAATAACGATTTCAAGATTAAACCAAGCCTAAAGTGGTAATTATTCAGTTTTGACTAGTTTGGTTCTGGAAACAACTATTGTAACTGGATATATTAGCTAATTATATAATTATTTTAGCTTATCCCCCAGATTCTAAATATCATTACGTCATTTTTTCGTTTTCAGATTTAGCTCTTTGGTCTAACTTTATCAATAGAGATAGTAGTTGCCTAGCAACTATCAACATGTCTCTGCATTAGATATGTCTGACAGTTTTCTTTCTAAAAAGTTAGGTTGGTCTAATTTATTATGCCAAGTGCACAGCATTGTGAAGGTGCCAATTGCTTACTTCTGTTTTTCAAGAGTATCATCAATACTTTTGTTGTTTCTGCAGAAAATATTGGTGTTATACCTTGGTGTCTATTTTGGTGGTTTGTTTGGTATGCTGTACACAAGATCTATAATTCGCTTTTTGAGGTAGAATTATTACTTTTTAATATTGTTTAATTTTTCTCTAGAAAGTATATATTATTTATTTAATTGATTTTAATTTATTTGTTTTTATTTTCCAGAGTATTCTGAAACGAACAACAATAAGAGAAGAAAAATATAAGCTTTTGATTAAATTATATTGGCAAATTGCATTTGCATCTTTATCTATACCTTTTGCACTGCAGAATCTTCAAGTACTTTATATAGATGTTTCTGATAGATTCTACTATGTTTTGGAAAATCATATTTCAAGATGGTTTAATTCAGATTTGTCTACGCTTCAAATTAAACTGACATATGTCATTCTGTCTGGCTTTTATCTCAATAATATTTCTGAAGCTTGCTTTGAATTTGGCTTATACAGCAAGGAATTTATTCTAAATGAATTGTTTGGACTATTTTTTATTGCTACATGTCCCTTAAAGTTAGTATCCTTAATAATGATTATTATTGTTGTTGATCTTATGAATTTATCTTGTTTTCTTCTCTTTTACATTGAGCAAACATGAGTTGCCCATCTTTTATCTTTGTCCATAATTTGTGACTTAAAATACAAAAAATAAGTAACTTCCTTAGATATAGTTTTTCCTTGAGACATAAAATAAATTGTCGCATACATAACAAAACTTATAAGTAGGACCTTTACAGCATCTAGGACCAGAACTTGTCATTTTCAGATGGAAATAAACACTTCGCCAAAAAACTAAAACATAGATTGATCGTTATTTTTACTTTTGATAGCACAGTTCTGGAGTTTAAGTTATGAAACAATGACTAAAAAAAGAGTAAACTTTTAGAAGGGAAGAGAGTTAAAGGGGCATATAGGTATAAGGTCGGTGGCCTTCAGCGCTCCCTATTTGTTGTGCCTTTTTCCTTTCTATTCACCACTCAGTACCTACCTTCTGTAGCAAAAGAGCCAACAACTGCTTGTTGGAGAATATGAATGCTCAATTAGATTTTTCCTAACACTTTTATATTTTGTACAAAATTCATTTAAACAAGTGAAAAATATTTTCTGTTTGAAAAATTAGTGAAAGTATACTTTTTACAAATATAATACAACTTATCGGAAACCAGACTCCATATTCACATTCTCCACATCAAGAACCATTAAAAGTTATAGAAATTTTTAACTATTATTAAATTCAATTTTAATACTTTATCTTAAAAATTATATGTGTGAGGGAAAAACGGATGCCATATTCGGATTTAGCTTTCCCAAATTCTCCCATAATGGTAGATCACTTTCGTGTTAATACACAGTGTTGACCTTTGTAATTAGTGTTCTGAAACAGACATTTAATGAAGTCAGGCATGATAAGATTTGTAAAATCAATTTGCTATGTTTATAAAATGCTTCTTTTTTTTTTTAATCTAGTCTTTTGTTCTTTTATTACAGATGTGTTCAATTTGGGATGGCTGTTATTATTTTAGTTAACATTGTGGATTGCTTTATAGTTCTTACAAGTGTTTTTGTTGTTCTTGGTGATATTGCTCAATCTGTCACATTGAAAGTCATTATCTCTCATATATGCTTTGTGATTCATGTAGTATTATGGTAAGTACTTTACCAATATAGTTACAATAAACATGATTTTTTAAAAATATTTTACATCATCTGTCCTATGTACTACTTGCCTTTCTTTCGGTGATAAACACCTACATTATGAAATAATGTAGGACTGAATTTTAGATTTTGTTTTAAGTTCTTGGAGTGTCACTTTGATGTACCATAAGTTTATTTTGTCATTCACATTTAATTAAGGTAGGAATATTTTCCATTGCCTGATATCATAAGCTCAGCACTAATTTCTTTGTACCAATTGAAAAACAGAGTAGCCAATGATTTTATTCTATATAAAAAAAGTGCTAGTTTCTCTTACCAGACATTGGTTTTGGTAACTGGTAACCATTCTAATCTACAGACTGAGGAAGTACCTATAACTCATCACTCTCTGTATTTCATTCATTCATATAGAAAATCATAACTACTCCCATTAAAAAAGAAAAAAAAAACTTCCATGCGATACATTTCCCTCCAGAAATTTAAATCTTGAAGGGATTTAATAAATACTTGAAAAGTCCTCTAACATCACAATTAATTTTAACCTTTTATATCTATTGACTTGGTGTTCATGTTTGTTTGTTTTTTTTTAAATTATCAAGATCTGTGATTTCATTCCCTTTGTTTTTATAATAATTCCATTATTTGTACCATAAGTAAATGGTTTTTTGGTTGAGCTTCCACTAACCTTAATTTAAATGATCATGTTGACTTGATTTTGTTTCATTCTTATAATTTACTGAACTTATATTTACTACCTATACATAATAATATGTTTACATTTATTTACAGGTTATTCATATATCTTTACATGCTTCCAGTATATTTCATGCGAGCTTTATTTAAGAAATTGAATCTAGGAAGTGATGCAAAGCAATTGTCTATGTTTTTCCTTCTTAATTGTGCTTTTCTGGCATACTACATATTATACTTAATTCTGTGTGTAAGTAGTTTTATTTTTTGTTTTTATTTGGAATATTTATTTCAGTTGTCCATGATGAATGATTAATCACTCATTTTTTAATATATATTTACTTATTGCTTTAAACATTATGTTTACAAAAAGAAATAAAGATATTTAACTATATTTATGTAATTTATTAAAGTAAATATGTTCTTAATTTTATCAAAGGATATAAATAAGAGTAAATGACTATTTCAGTTAATATTTATTGCTAGTTTGTGGTTAATTTTTAAATAATGAAAACATTTGTCTGCCATAAGGTATCTTGCATATTCGAGCTTTTAATTTGTATATATTTTTTCTTTCATATTTTTGTAATTAGACATTTTGATTTGATAATAATTTATTAAAAGCCAGTAAATAAAAATAGTATAGTTGTATAAGAAAATACTTGTATAAATATATATTTTAAAATAAAAATAAATAATTCAATGTACAAAGAAATGTATATTCAGATTTAAAAGATTAGCATTCATTACATGTAATATTTGTTTGTCAGTATTAGTTGCACACATTTCTGTTACTTTTATAGAGCTCTGCTTCATTTTTGATATTTCATTATAATCAACTGCGATCTGCTTCTTTGGCATATATTTCCTCATCTATGAATATGCTGAATTTTATTTTATTCTCAAAAATCTGTGTCATTCCTATGACAACAGAATTTTACAGACCAAATTATTTTGAGCTCTTTCTTCATTATATAATTTTGCTAATGTTTTTTAAACCTGGTAAGTAGTATTTAGTAAATAGTTAAATAAAAAAAAGTTTAGGCCACAGTGGAACTCAAAACTCACTAGTAGATCACTAGTCAGGTGTGTGACTTCTTTACTATGAAGGCCCTAAACCCGCTGTATCAGAAATTACTTAGGTCTTCTAGCCTCCCAGATGTGAAAATTAATTCCCTACAATCAGCAGAGGTACCACGTCTGGCAAGTAATCAAAACTATAGTCCCATCATAGGCTAAACTTTTTTTCTTTGTCAATGATAATTTTAGATTTTTTTACGAGGATCTCAATAATTATTAAAATATGTAAAATTGGGTTTTATCCCAGATTGTCCTTCATGGTTTGTAAGATCAATTAGTCACTTACCCTAATCTCTGTTCATCATATTGAAATGGAAAGATATCAGAAAATGGCTGGGTTTATAAAGCTCATGTTTGTCTAACACATCTGTTAAATTAAACAAAAAAAAAAAGTTATTCTTAATTATGTGTTTATTGTGTGTGTGTATTAGCAAATAAATTAAAAAGTTATCTTTAAATTTTTTAAAGAAAAATACATGTATTTAATTTGTCTACCTAAACTACATATTTATTAACACATTTTAAAAATTCAATTTCAGCCCGTTTCAAACATGATTTATCATTTTGTACTCTCATTGCGACCACCAATCACAGTTGATTATCCTAGCAAATTTTCTAGTCACATTGAGTCTGAAAATATAATGGAAGAGATGATGAGGAATCGAGAAGTTCACAAAAATGAAAATCTACGGATGATGTACCAAACAGTTAAATGTAAAGTACAACCTTTACTTTGCTAATATGAACATGAGTTATTTCAAATAGTTAAGGTTTATTTTAATTTTTAACTATTTTGTTGAAATATTTTTAAGTGATCAACTCTTTATTATTTTTTCAGGAACTGTTTCTTATTTACTTATTTTTGTAAACAATCTTGTTAAAATTTCAAATTATTGTTGAAACGTCTGTTAAAATAAAAACTGGGAGGGATGTTGATGTGGGTTTATCTTTATAGTCAGCAATGAAACTCTTGTCTTACTGCAGAAAACTTATAATTCACCAACCTTTATTATAATAAATAATAAACTATAGTTTACAAGAGATTAAAATAAACAGCTTGGGATGCTAGCTAGAGAAGAAATACTTTTAAATGAACGTTCATGTTAGAAAATTTGCATTTTTCTCAATTTTAATATGTACCAACTTAGTTCAAATGGAGAATTTTTTTGTCCGTAAAGATTATCAGTAGAGATTTTTTTGGGGGGTTTGGTTAAGGTTGATCCAAAAAAAAATTAAGCAATTTTATAAAATGTATGTTTTATTATCTCCTGATGTTTCGGCTTACATTGTAAACCATATTCAGGGCTATTGAAATGTCATAAGAAAAAAACTATATGATTTACATTATTATTACATAAAATAGACATAACTAAAAGTAATTTGATGAAAAAACAAATGTTGTGGAAAAATAATTACCAATGTGTAAAAAATTCATTACACCTATATCATGAAGGTGAGAGGGGACGTGTTGCCACCTGGATCAAATGTTTATGACTGAGAAGTAAAGTTTGGAAATTAAGAAAACTTAAGATGTAGGGTGGAGAGTGTGAGGCGGTTAGTACAAAGGGAGAGTAGCCCGCATCAAAGGAGGCAATGCTAGGAAAATAGGTAGGAATTATTTCAGATAAGTAGCCTAAGGAACTAAGAGACAAGTTAGTCAGGTTTATTTAGGAGGAGGACTCGTGGTTTTTCAGAATTTGAAAATGTTTGAATAAGTTGAAGAAATTTGTTTTGTTCCGTTGTTAACCAGATTGTGTTGTAAGTTAATGTGAACAGTCTCAGATAATAGTGTTCAGAAAACTTTTGTGTTCATAGGGTTCAGTGGAAAAGATGGTAATGTTATCAAAGTCAAATGTATGTCCTTTGTAAATGATGCTTTTGTAAGGGTAGATTTTATAGGTTTTTGGTAATGTAATTTTTGTTATTGTTATTCTTCAGGAAATATGTTTTTGGTTTACCCAATGTATGAACCTTGGCAATTAGGAATGAAACAAGGAATTTTGTAGACAACATTGATTCCGTTAGGAAAGGGGATGGGTCTTTGAAGTGGGTGTATATGTAAATAATCTAAAGGGTTATTATTATTTCTACCACCAATGAATATAGAACTCTCATACCTCATATTCTCCGTCTTCATTGGTTTCTGTACACCATCTCCCGTTGGCGAGAAGATGGACAGTGTCCGAAAGCGCTCGCCAACGGGAGATGGTGTACAGAAACCAATGAAGACGGAGAATATAAGGTATGGGTGTATATGTATTTAAGTTTATTGTTAGTGGAAAAAGCAAGCTTAAGGCTAGGGAAAATTTTTCTAAGGGATTTCTTAATTTATTCATACTCGTTGGGATACTGAGGGGAAAACCGTTATGACAGTCTGCAGGGCCTGAAAAAGGTGTATTGACACCGAAACCGGTCTCTAATAAAAATAATATTTGAAACAGGAAAGACTATATCTCTTTCGTCCCTAAAGTGAAAAATATACATTTTTTTTTTATTACCCTTGACCAAATTCTAACAAAAATTCTCTACTGTACCATCTTAGATTCATCAATGACGAATTGCTTATTATTACAGATAGCTAATAAGTACGATTATTTTAGAGAAAGAAATATTTCTAATATTCTAAATTTTCAATGAAAACCAGTTTGAATTGAAGACTATTGTAATAATTAAGGTCAGCAAAACTATGATAGGGCCATTAGTGTAAATCATTATCATAAACTTTCTGCTCTGAAGAGTTTTGTAATATATTGTGAATTGTGAAAATTAAAAATTCCATGATAGAAGACAAGTGTATATGAATGAATAATAGACTGCCAATAGAAGCCAATTTATACTGCAGTTAATCTATTCGCATTTCTATATTATAATTTTTATTATAATCCGTTTAGTTTTATCATGTATTATTCTAGATATTATTAGTTCCAAAAATATGTTTAATGATATTTATAAAAAAGACTTATACAGTATGTCTGTGTGTGTGTGTGTGTGTTTATATAAATGTTGGCAGAATTTATTTGCTCTTTGTTCAGTCTTACTGTAAAAACAGTACATATCAATTAATCTAATATGTAATTCCTTTCTTGGTTCTGAATATGAAACTTTAATAGTGGCAAGGTTATTAGTTAACATCAACATGCTTGTAATAAATGAGCCAGGATGGATTTAATTTTTATTAAGACCTTGACACTGTGGCAGATTTTCATTTCTGGATAAAAGCATGCCCAGAGAGAAGAACTGGGAATACCATCTAGCCTTTATTGACCTGGAACAGGCATAATATTGTGCCCTGAAGGAGGAAATATGGGTAGCACAGAATAAAAGAGCAGGAATTAATAAGTCCCTTATTCAAGGAATTCTTCTTGTATAATCTGTACAATAGGTAATGTGTGAAAAGTATAGATTAGGAGCCACCTCTCTGAGCCATTATACACTTGAGACCTAGAGACTGTAAAAAAGGTGCTGCCTATTACCTATCACAATAGGCAATTTCAGAACTAGTATTTTGGCGACATTGAATTCCTTATTATGTATTCTTTGCAACTGACCAGGTGTTTGTTAAAGGCAGGTCTAAAGACTACCACCTTAAGACTGAGAGGTCTTTTTAAAAAGACTGTCCTTTTGTCATTGCTTTATTAATGTATCATGTAATTTTGTTTTTATAGCCTGCAGCAGATATGAAACCTTAAAAAATTCATGTTGATTAGGCCAATTAGCAGGCAAAATTATAAACTAATTTTGATATATATGAAATTCCATTCATCAAAAATTATGTGAGTTTTAATGTGGCCAGGCCTGATACTCATATTTGATATTGCTCTGATTAATCTGAAGACACATTTTCACCATTTAGCAAGCTTATAAAGAATATTTGAATGGAGTCATACTTCTGTCCACAAGGCAAACATCTGTATATGTGCAACATGTGAAAGGATAAATTGAAAATATTTCCATCCAATTTATGTAAGGAAAATCACCTGCAATGGAAACTAAAAAAAAAAAAAAATTAAAATTAAGAGAGTGATTGAAATGATGTGTTTTTTAGAAACAGTAAATACAAAGAAAAAGATAGAAGTAAAAAATTGTGACTCCAACCAGTGCAAATTCTGCTGAATTAATTTGTATTTCAAAGTTATTTCAAAAACATAAGAATCTTAGTATCTTTTGCTAAAAGAAAAAGAAGAATATGTTGTAATTTTTTTTCCACACCAGGGTTCTCTCAGAACATTCATGACTTGTTTTGTATATGAATATTATAGTTAGTCCTACCTCTTTAGGACCAACAATTGAAATCCAAAAATACTACATTATAAAAACATATA
The DNA here is from genome assembly GCA_000696205.2 of Oncopeltus fasciatus. Taxonomy (NCBI): domain Eukaryota; kingdom Metazoa; phylum Arthropoda; class Insecta; order Hemiptera; family Lygaeidae; genus Oncopeltus; species Oncopeltus fasciatus. Next base: position 189,100 of record KZ808292.1, read on the forward strand.
AGTATTTAAGTTTTTTAAATATTATATTAGTTGTGGTATTCAATCCCACATTAATTTTTTACAATAAATGCAAGGGAATAGAATAAAAAAATCTTACTACCTCAGCCGGGACTCGAACCCAGATCTCCTGCTTTCCAAGCAGACATGATATAGCAGTTCCCTTGCATTTATTGTATACATATTTAAGCCCTCTGATTTATAAAAAAAATTATTTTCAGATTTCTTGTCTCAGTATCCACAAAAGCTAAATGAGTGTTGTTGCTGAAACAGCAAAATTCTAAGTAAAAAGATAAGACATAAAGTAAATACTTTATGACTGTTAGTTACTTTTCATATATGAGGTAACATATATGGCTAAAAAAAAATATTAATCTATTTCAAAACTTTGATCTGAATAGCAATGCTATTTTTTTTTCCGGATCAGTATTTCTTTTATATAAATATATATATGAATTGACTTCTTCAATCATTTTAATATTAACAAAAAAAAAACTAATATTGTCAATAATTATCTAGACCTGCACCATGTCTTCCATTTTTGTCCTATATTTCTCATTGCTTTGTTTATGCTATAAATATTGATGTTTCAAAATTAAACTAGGAGACTTTATTTTCTTTTAAGCTGAGCTTATAATTTTTCGTAGTTTTTGTCTTTTCTCTTTTGGCTATTCCTTAGGCTTTTGTGTATGTCTGTCTGTAGTTGACGAGCCTGAGGCAGTAGAAGGCACAAAGGGGGCTCGGAACAGGGAGGCCTGATACTCATTTGGGATTGTGCGTGGGGTGGAAGATTGGATAATAAGATGGACGTTAACAATAAGTGAGTTAGAGCAAATGTTTATTACCAATATTGTGTTGTATATTTATGTTTGTTCTGTGAAACAACAATAATAAAATTTTATTTTGAGGTTTCTAGTAATTTCCATATTTTTAGTAAGTCTGTAATGTTTTATGCAGTTGTTTGAAGGCTGTATAAATATATTTTACTATTTTATTGTACGAATCATGTTGTTTGGTGTGGTTAAAGACTTTAAATATTTCTTTCAGAAAGGATTTGGGGATTTTTCTCAATAAAAGTACACTAAGTTATGCTTACAGTTATTCATACATTTTGGGGTGTAAGGAAGAGGAAGTTAATATTTAATTCTAGAACTAACCAACTATCAAAGTGACAGAAATATGTTTTATATTTTATTTTTTGAACATTATTTATTCAAATTATGGTTTACAGAATTTTGATTTTTTATTTCTGATATTTTGAATGTATAAATATTTCATTCCATTTTTCCTACTGCACTTTTAGCTGGCTATATTTGTGAATGCATAAATTATAGTAAATTCCTCTCCAGTTATTGCTTTTGTAAAAAATACTTGAGAAAAATATTTGAGATTGTATTACAGAAGTTCAGAATTATTATATTGTCCTTTTGTTCATCATAAATTATATTTATGCTGTTTTTCATATAAAAAAATTAAAACTCACATGGCTATGACTATGAATAAAACTTTGTTGAAATTTTGAGTGCAATTATGAAAATTTAACTGAAAAAGTTTTAGTTTAAATGTCCCTTGATAACAATTTTGTCTAATAACTAATTTTAACAAAATTTGCTCTGTAATTAAACAATCACACATGGTTTCCAAATAGAAAATTTTAGCAATTTTGGTGGTTCCTGGATTTACAAATTTATGCTAAGCTAGGATAAGGTATCCTTTTCAAATAACCAATATTCAAGAAATGTATATGTTTATTACTATTATTATGTGAGCTTGCAATTTTAACATTATATGTTAAATTAACAGACTGAAAAAAAAAATTCTTATATTCCACCATGAAGTCATTCTCCTCCTCAGATTTCACCCAAAACTAAAAAATATATTCTTGCTAATACCTGGAGACTTTAATAGACCTTATTGCATGAAAATTTGTTAAATTAATTCTTCTTTTTTTTTTTCTGTGGTAGCTTTATTTCACTTATTTTGAGTAAAGACTTGTTCTGTATTTTTTTAATACTCAATTAATTGTTTTCACCTTGTAGCACAAAACATTGTGCAACAGTATGTATGGCTTTGTGTCCTGTGTTTATTTGTAGCTTATGTTGTTCTGAGTCAGCTATACAAATTCATAAATTGGTGTTATTACAAATTTATTATTTTATATGAATGACAAGCTTTCCATGTAAATGGCTTGTAGATTATTTATAATTCATCAATTTTATTTGTATGCCAAATTTATTTGAAAAAAATTCAATTTTGTTTTTATTCAGACAGATAAAATATCTGTGGTTAAATCTCACTTAACATTCTTGCTTTAGCAATTATTCTCACCAGTTAGATTCTTTTCTGATTTATTAATTTTTTTTTTTTTTTTTTTTTTTTTTGTAACAGGAACTTGGAAGTAAAACTTTCTATTTCAAAATGTTGTCAGTTCTAAATTAATTATTTCCAGTTAACTAATGTTTCATACAGCTCAAAGGTGGCTTCTTCAGGATGTTAAAATTATTACATGAACTTATTGTTTAAAGTTATACTACTGCTTTAATGTCATGTTTTCACAATGTTTTGTCCTTTTACATTAGCCTTTAAGCATTCTTTTCAACTAACTTTACTTAAATTAATTAAAATGTTTTCTATGTTTGTTTTATTATTTCCTTTATAATTTGTTTTCAATTGGTATTAATAAGCAATAATCCTGAATGAATGTCTGATATTTCTAAAACTTCCTGATGATAAATTGCTGTTACTAAAAATGAATATATTAATTTGTTGAAAACTAGGCCACTTATTAAAAAAAATAGAGAATTTTATAAAATTATAGTCATTGTCTTTGTAACACATTTTTTAAACTATTTAAACATAAGTTTATCCCCCCAATTCATATTTATATGTCTAAATATCAAAATTAATTATTGTCTTCCTTTGCCATTGCTTATATTTATAAAAAACTTCTCTTTTTTGTCTATGGCCTTTAAGGAAAATAATACAATGGGGTATAGTACAAAGGAAAAAGCCTCGGCAACATATGAATAATTTTCTCAAGTATGTTTTTAAAATTCTGAAAATTCTTCTGATTTTTCTATTTAAATATGTAGATGACTTTTTTTACCATTTCTTCTTCCGGGTTGGACTGTGTCAAATTGTTGTTATTTGCCGAGCTTTCGCACATCATGTGACGGCTTCTTCAGGGCTGAAAAGAGAATTCTCTCTTTTGATACGGTCCAACCCGGAAGAAGAAACGGTAAATACATCTGACGACCGTCGAAGCCTACGTGAACATGTAGATGACTTATTGAAATATGTTTGTAAAAACAAAATTAATGAATTGCTGGAATTTTTTAACGAGAATGATAAAAAATATAACTGTTTATTGGGAATTTCCGGCGCTCAACTGCTGAGGTTATCAGCGCAAAAAATATAACTGTACACTGGAGAAGACATATTTGCACTTACAGATAACCAACTCATACTTCCAATGAGTAAGTCAACCTTAATTAGGCACTACTGAAACTTAATAATCTTCATTGAATACACCAACTGGATGAGCAGCGTAGTTGGTCTGTTTATAGGTTTGCTATAGTTAAAGGTAGGATCCTTCTTTAAAACAATGTAACTTATTCCAAATGTATTGTAGAAATGCTAATTGATTTAATCTTTTGGAAATATTTTCTGCTTGGTTGTGGTTTAATTAAAATGGCTGTCCAGCTCATTTCTCCCTAAAAGCAAGGGTAGCTGCCATCTGATCTAGCGGGGTCCTGTGTCTTGGAAGGGAGGTCTTTTGTTTTCACACTTCTCGATTATTTCCTTTGGTGGGAGACAAAGGGTTTGAAAGCAAAATTTATGCTTCTCTAATAAGGATATCATACCAAATGTGAGGGTAATGGTGGAAAAAAATCTTTGTATTTTGAATGGTGGCAGTTTGCTATATGGATTGTTTTCAATATTTAGCTTAATTTGAAATATTTTGTGATAGAAGTATAACATTTGTTATTTACTGGATTTATTGAGAAGCTGTTACTTGCATTATATTGTCTCTAACTTAAAAATCTGCAAGAGGTCTTTTACATATCATTATCATTCTTTGGGTTCTGCTCAGTATCGGTTGTAATACTTTTGCTTCGTTGCTGTTTCACACACTTGATTTTCTAAAAGCCTAAATTCTGAGGGCTGAAGAAATTTGCCAATGCCTAACTTTTTTCTACCAAAGGCTTTATGATGCAACTGTCTTAACAACTTATGATAAATAGATTTTTTAACTAACTGTAGTAAGTTTCAGTAGTCTAACTATTTTAATCTAAACAAAAATACACCAGTGGGGTTAACAGAATTGTATCTGTTAATGGATTTTGTACAGTTAGGGCTATGATTATGGATCTTTCCTTGATGGCTTTCAAAACAGAGCAACTTTATTTGAGAGCACCTTGTCGATCTACTACAATGATTTGCTACTTGAAATTACTTTTGGTTTCAGTAGAATGACTGCCTAACTTATTACTTGACAATAACAAAAGTAGCTGTTAGATGGATTCCCCGACAAGTGGATTGTCAGAGTCATGTTTCTTAGTGAGTGTAGTCTCCTTATTTAACATTTCTCAATTTGCAGTGGTGGGGTTGGGAGGAGTGGTTGAAAAACAACATTTTTCCAGCACTTAGGATGCCAGACTAAATGGAGGGATAACAATGAAAACTTTCAGGAAGATATCTTGACACCAAGTATTGAATATGGCAGATGGCCTGGCGATGCGGATTCGAAGGTAGCAGAATATCAAGAGAGGGATTAATATACACTTTAGCCAATATCTAGCTCTGAGTTGACAGATAAGATGATCAAACTTACTAGTGGTTTTAGAGTCACTTTCCAGTTCTGGTGAATCTTTCCCTAACATCAAATGAGTGTTTTAGGACTAATATGGGCTGCTTCATATATGTATATTATTTATATTAGTTTCTAAAACATAAGTTTTTGATAAACTGCATTTGATTTTGAAATACAATTTCTGAATCAGGGAAGTTATTCAGAATTAATACTTAAGGCACTATTATAATTAACTGTTATGAAACCCCATTTGCGAGTGTTTCACATACATGCATGTTAATTATACAATGAATAAATAATAAAATAACATATATGTAATAAAATATTAAATAAGCCATTTAAAAATACATGTTTTAGCATTTTAAATTTTTATTGCAGGTGTTATTCGAATGCGACGAAAACTTACAAAAATCCGACAGGCCAAGTTGGCCAAAACCTTATCTGACCCTTCTGCGTAAGTTCTATTCTTTCTAATTTTAATGTTTTTGATACCAATTTATAAATTTTGTTGCATTATAAAACTTATTGTTGTCTTACTTATGGGTAATTTCCCCTATGGGTTCTTTAAGAGTTGAAAATTTTAAGTAAGACATTGCTCTATTTTAATAGTATTCTATCAATACTGGTACTATTTAATTACCCAAAATAATATACTAGTCTGCAGTATAATAGTATACAATCTCCTACCCTAGAATCTTTGGGAAACTGCTGAAATTTTTCTTACATTTTTTTATTTATTCTGTATGTCTATCTTGTGAGCATTATAAGGAAATAATGGGACTTGTAAGAGTGTACAATATCATTAATAAGATACGCAAAATTTGTATTGTTCTATAAATTCTAAAAATAGTGAAGGAGTCCATTAACAACTGCAGGACACTGAGACAACTTAAATTTCAATGTGCACATCTCCTGAGTTATTTAGGTTGAGTAAGTATAATTAGTGGAAATGGATTACTTTTTTACTGTTTACATTTTTTACTGAAGATCATTGTCAAGATAAGAGAATAAGTATTTGTTATTTATCATTAGCAATGCAATATAGATGAAAACTAAAAAGTAATGATTAATGTAGAGTATTGTTAATCTAAAGAACATTTATAATTTTCCTATTTTTCAATTTAGATAAGTGCAATATTAGAATTACCTGTTTATTTGGTAATTCTATACATCTAATAATATTTTAACTTATCACTCAAATTAAGAAATATTTTACTGACAGGTTACCTCAACCCCCTGAAACACTTTCTTTTTATCTCATATTTTACAGACAATACTCCTTGGAGACTAAAAAGATCCTGTAGTGAGAGACCTCCAAAATTGAAATTTCTTTGGAAGGTGCTAAAGTGTTACCTTTCTCCTTCATGCTCCCTTTGTCAAACCTCCGCAAATTGGCTAATAGTTTTATGATTAACTAGTGCCAATAATAAAAAAATAAAATACAAGAAAAAACTTTTTATTCCTAACTTTTTAATAAACCTTGCAAAAATGCAATATTACTAAGTAAAGTTGAAAATATTAGTCATATAATTGTTACATAATAGAAAATTTATTATGAATAATTAGAAGAAGTTGTTGGGATTTATTCAAGGAAAAACAATAACTATTTCCAAAGCATTTTATATCACATTACTTTTAGTTGTGTTAAGTTTATGTAATGATAATGTAAATCATATAACTTTTGTTGTTTCTTATGTTTTCTCATGACATTGTATTTCAAAAGCCCTTAAAATGGCTTTCAATGTAAGCCGAAACATCAGCAGATAATAAGAAAAATGCATTTTTAAAATCATATTTTTTTATCAACAGTGATCGAATCCCAACAATTTCTTTACTAATAATCTTCAGGGTCAAAGGATGCTAAATGTGCTTTGGCTTTGAGAATGGAATCATTGGTCTTGAAAATTAAGAAATAAAAAAAAAAAAAAGTAGTTGAATGGGATTTAACAAGCTTAGATTATGCTCTGAAGGACTATTAAGTATTGGTAAATATTTATTAGGATTAAAACATTTATAGTCCTTTGAAATCTTTAATTTTATGAAAGGTCATTTTTTCTTAACACCCCTTTTTTAATCAAAGAATAAATAATTTTTTTTTTTTTTGTTTTGTTTCAATATGTTGAGACATTTGAAAAGAACATACATATTTGTGTGAATTCACCTAAAAAAATTTAAAATTATTTATAAGTATAATGTACGAAACAATTTGAGAAGGTAAGGTGTCCATTGAATTATTGAAAGCGGTGATTTATGAAAAAGTTACGATAAGGAATTTATGAGGATCGTAATTTATACAAATATAATTCTAANAAATAAAAAAAAAAAAAAAATCCCACATAATGGACCTCAAATAGTTGGAGGAGTGGGCCCGGTTTCGCGTTGGGGGTTGCTGTGTCCGTGGGGCCTCTTGATTCTCTAGTCATGAATATATTGACTGAAACTTATACACAAATAGTAATGTTCAATAACTTTTCAAAAACCAAATCAACTGAACGAATAGATTAATTAAACACAAATAATCATACTCAATTTATATGAAGGACTTCCTTTTAGTGGAGCAATAGGATGCAGGCCCGTCGTGGCATGGGCGGGGGTGGGTCGGGCTTTCTCTGCGGCGTCTTTCTGGCGCCCTGGGGGATGTGGTCGGCTTGGTCCCACCTAGCACATCCTCCTTCACAGGGCTGTCACCTAAAGCCATGATGGACCTTATATTCTATTAAAATGATGGTCCCGAGGCGCCGTGGGGCGGGCTCTGTCCGTCGGGATGGGGCCTGTGACAAGATCAACTTAAAGTTGATTTTATTTATATTCTAATTAGTATAGTTATTTATGTTATTAACTATTTCCAGATAAATTAAATACTTAATTTATTGTTTAAAGTAGGAAAACATTCAAGATTACTTAAATGTTACACCATCTCATTTTTTCACTTTATATTGAATACAACCCGTATTTATAGGCCTCGATTCAGCCCAAAATGTTCCAAGTAAATACTGTGTTGATCCTCTGATGTGTATTATATATATTACACAATATTCACTTCATCCTCATTACTATCTCAACTAGATAATAAGTAATTATCAAAATTTATGATGATAAAGTGGTGTTCTTAAGTGCAAATTTTACAGTTCCTCTGCAATAACTTTTTTTAAATTAATAGCAAACTTTAATTAATTTTGTAGACTTTCTACTGAAGTGGGTATCCCTCGAAGCAATGTAAAAGAGAAGGCTGAAACATCTTTACTAGAGACAGAAGTTACCTCTGAAGACCGAATCCTCAGTGAGAATGAATCTATGACAGGGCTCTTGGGTAGTCTGATTAATATGAGTAGAAAGCCTCTGAAAAGTGTTTCCTCTGATGATGAGAGCATTAATGATGACTATTCTGAAGAAGAAGAAGAGGAAATATCTGACGAGAATACTCTCTCTGAAGCTGATCTTGATCTTATTAGAGGTGAATATTAATATATTAATTAATGGAAAACATTTTAAATAAATTAATTTTACTCTGCCTTTAACTTTAATTTAATTGAAATTCTATTTGATATTTTTTTTTTTA
>KZ808292.1:198467-208881 GCA_000696205.2 Oncopeltus fasciatus
ATTCTAAAATATATAAATTATAAACTGTATAATTCTATATACGTATATATACGTATATATGGGAAAATTTAGTCCAAACTACTTCTCCTTCCTTTTATATATATATAATTTTTTTGTATGACAATTAAAAAATTTCAACTAATGTATTTTTCTTTATTGCTATTTTAAAATAATAAACAATTCTGTTTTTCTTGTTTTACAGGTTGAAATAGTATGGGATATTACTGGTTCCGAAAACTCTTTATTTCTTATTATGCCTATGTCCTTTACCATGAAAAAATTTTAATATTGAGCAGTGCTCACTCTCTGATGAGTGGACTGACATTTTTGCCTTGTGTTTTGACCTGTTCTGTCGCTTGAAGAGGAATTGTTTTAAGACTATTCCCTTCCATATTTGTGCTATGAGAATTCATATTTTATAAATCTTGCATTAAATATGTTTTCTTGTTTATATATTATATATGCATAGGTTAAGATCTCTTTCTCTGGAATTATTTTGTATTCCTTGTATGTCTTGAAGTACTCCTTAAAAATACTGAACTTTTACATTGACTTATACCATTCTTCATCTAAGCTATATGTAAAAACTCTCTTAATGAAGTGGTTGTTGCATAGCCAATCCTTTTCCTTTTATTTATGTGTAGACTTAGATAGGTTTAATATTGTAGTAGTAATAATTAGTCTTGGCCATGTAAGAACACCTGCCTGATATTTAAGCAAAAATGAATTTGGTACAGAAATTTCAGGAAATATTTGAACTATAAAAATAAAAGTTGTGCAAATAAAAATTTTTTAATGTGTTTATCATTAATGAATATGTGTATTAATTAGTTTTATAATTTGTATATCATGGTAATGTAGTAATTTTATAATATATCCCAACCAAAGGCAGCACCAAAAAAAATTTCTTCTTTACTAGATGGTTGAAAAAAATAAAGTAGTAAATAAAACATTAATCAATTTAATTTTATTTCTGTATTGCATGCAAGAAATTGTTTTTGTAAAATTGAGTAGAATCCTCACAGATAAGTCCTCTCTTTCCCCACCCATTAATGCCGACCAATGGTTGTCAACATCCTTGAACCAACCTGTGTCTTAAGTAAATTAATAAACAATAAATAAAATAAAAATCAATATATATCTGACACTATATATTTCCATTCACATCAGTCTTCTTTATTACCTTTTTTGAAGCTTTATAATGGAATCAAAATTACCTAACTGCTATTCATTGAATCATTTGTCAAATTATAAGATCTAAGTAATGTTGTCAAACATTTAAAATGCCTCACTTAGGTTTTTATTAATCATTATAGAATCAAGATGTTGATTAATCAATTAATTATATCATATGATACAATTATTAGTGTCGAAAAGCATGTTTTGAAATTAATATTTTCAGGACTTGTCTTTTACTTATACAAAATTTTCTTCTATAATTAGTACCTTATGATTTTGCCTCTTATTAATTACAAGCAGGAATGTGCCACTAATTGATTCAGAAAGTGACTCACTAATTGACTTTGCTATTATTTCTAAAAAATATTATCAACCAAGTATCTTAGACCCTTATAATTGCCTATTATCTATTTGATGTTTGTGATTATTAGGAGATTTAGACTATGTAAGTGTAGTTCTCTTATATTTATTGTAGAAGTCACACCTACCAAGTCATTCAGTATTTATAAAAATTGGCTGTTATTCTGTACACTCTTAGAAATATATATACTATTGTAATGAATATTAAATGTTGATAAGATTTTCTTGTTCTTAACAAATTATGAAGAATTCTATTTTGACTGACTATTTTATTATTGCTATTATAATGAAGGTACTTTATTGTCTTTGTTATCTTTTATACGAGACTATGGCTTTGAGGATTAGATGATCAAGTAGTATTTAATATATGTTTCAGTGACAAACAAGTTTATTAAATGAGATCTCAACTCCTATCTTCTATTTTAGTTATTTAATTAGCTGAAATATAGTCTGTGCAAATCAAATATGGTTTAGGTCTGAAAGCAGTAGCTAGTATAAGATCAACTATTCTTTTTTCTTTTGCATAGGTGAGTAAAGGTTATTTATTCATTCTTGTCAGGTAAATATAATTCGCTCCAGTAGCTGACGAAGGAGTCACAAATCCTTTGAAGGAAAACAATCTTCAAAAAATTTTATAAATATTATTTTTATTGTGGTGTTTTATCCTACATAAATTTTAAACAATTAAATGCAAGGGAATAGAATAAAACAATCTAACTGTCTCAGCCAGGGTTCAAACCTGGATTTCCTGCCATCCTGGCAAGCTTGTTAGCCTTTTACCCCACCAAGACTGTTTTTTTATTCTATTCCCTTGCATTTAATTCTTCAAAATTTTGAAAAAGTTTTTTTTTTCTCTTATTGTTTATCCATTTGTACTTTGAAGATTTCATATAGATGTGTAAAGCTTATCAGGGAGGAGGGATTATTTTATAAATGGCTTCCTTTCTCTAAAAGTTATTAACTAGATAACTTGAGGCTAGGCTTATTAAGTTAGGTTAGGAATTTTTTTTTTTTTTTTTAGTACCTGAAAATAAAAGTACCTGAAAAAGCCTCAGGGCAATACATGAGTAGCATACTTTATTTATTACACTCTTTTACTTCATGCCCTAAAGTATAACTCTAAAACCCTGGATATTCTAAGGAAATTGAAAACTCTCTTATGGTTCATGAATTAAAATAACATGATGATCCTTTTTGCAGATGTGAATTGGCAATTGGAAAAAAAAATGAAGTTAAAAAGCCTCTGCAATTGATTAAATCTTACTACATTAAAGCTCTTCAACCAATGTTAAGATAATATGATTTTTTAATATTGTTATCTATGATACTAAATTTAAAATAAATAGTTTTCTAATTTCTGGATAACATATCATCATAAACACTATAAATATCAACCTTATTCATTCATAGCTAAGATCTCACGAGTTTCTGAGTTCTAAATATAAATGATTAATGCATTTGGATTAGATTTTCATTATTCTCTATTTCCTTTTAGTTTGATTTCTCTGAGCTAAACATTGGAATTGCTTCCTAACATGCTTTGTGAGTAGCTGAACTAGGAAACCGTTTTCTGGCGAAGGTCATTAATTGACTTGTTATTGACTTTTTTATTTATATTACTTCTTTATTTCTACTTCCATATGACTATATATTGGATTGGAAGTAATACGCTATTACTGTTAATAAAAAATAGCGCATATGTAAGCTACTGGACATAGTTCAGAAATGCTTGAAATACACATAGATTGATTTAAACAAGTTTTATATCTTTCTTGTATAATACCTATCCACTTTTATATTTTCTTTTTTTGTGCTTTGCACAAATTATAAAATTTCTTTATTTAGGATTTAAATTACTTGAGCTCTACATGTTAAAAATAAATAAACAATTCATTAATTTTTTTCAGGGTTTTCACCTTATAATTGTTGTAAATTCGTAATAAATTTTGTGAAATTTCCCTTAAAATATATTATTAAGTATCTATATCATACCTGTTGTTTTAAACTGTTTAAAGTTATTAAGTCCGTTTGGTAGCCAAAATATATTTACGAGGATGTCTTTCCTTGATTTGTATTATGTGTATTTATTGATAGAGCTATACATTTTAATATTTTTTTTTTTAAACCTTTAAGGCTTTTCTGGGGAAGAAAATTGTAAATTTGGTTAAAAATTATTATTTCCCTCTCTTTTTTTTTTGTTCTTCTTTATACAACAACTATTCATTTTCAAATGTTTTCATTTTAGATTAGACAAAATAATATGTAATAGTTTTCAAAACAGTACTTTAATTTCTAACATTTCTCTTTAAATAAGAGATTACTGGGATAATTTTACACTGTATATAAAGGGATTCATATTCCACTATATTATAGTGGTTGGTCTATGTTTTATTAACAGTCATTCTGTGTATAACTCCCATATTCTTTGTATCCACTGAATGGTATATGATCATTCTAATAACCTCTTCAAGTTTTTGATGTTTACAAGATTGTTTTAAGGTTTTTACTTTTCATTTTCTAAATTAGTTTGATAATTAAATAAACCTATTGGAATTATTATCATTTAAGAATTATATCAAATAATTATAATTTTTAATTTGAAAAATTCCATTATCACTTTTGTCTCAGTGTACTTTAATGTTCAGCTTAAAAACTACATTAACCTTAAAATACCATTATGTAACCAATAAAGTATAACTTCCATTATGACCAATTTCTCATGAATAAAAGCATGTTAGATCACGTGAATCAAAAAAAAAAATCTCCTTCACAGCTAATTGAGGGCTATTATTTGAAAATAAATTTTAAGTACCTTTACTTTCAATCCATAGAAATATTATGATTTTATAAAAAAGACTTTGTAATCACATTTTAATTTGTATGATATTGTGTACTTGTAAATATGCTTACAATTTGTGGTGTAAAAATCATCTTGAATGGACTGTTTGTTAAAACATTAGCTCATTTTGTATTTAAGTTCTTCATAAGCTGTTTAACCTTTCCAAAATTGAATTCATTTGTCATCTGTAAAATTTGGGAATTCTATTTTAAATGTTCCTTTAAAAATTAGTAAAAACTGTGGTTGCCAATATCTAGTGAAAAAGTCATTAGTTTTAGTGATTTTTATTTATTATGTTGCTTATAATAACAACTAAAACCACTATTATTAAAATAGGACATTATATCTAGTCATTTTTGTTTTTTATTTATTGAAATAATGTATTAATTTTGTTTTATGTACTTGTATTTGTTGCATGCTTTAAAATGTGTCAGACTCCTTGTGTATTTCATGGATAAAGAATTTGGTAAAATAGATTGTTTTCTGTTAACTGTATGTTCTAAATAATAGTAAATGAGTGTGAAAAATTGAATGCTTTTGTATCTATATCTTAAGTACATAATCCTTTTCCAAGAAATAATATAGTCCCTATGTAATATTTTGCAGCCTTCTTGAATTCAATTTTATTTTATTTTTTAAATCCTAGTAATCTTTATTTCATTTCAACTCTAAAATGAAATAATTAGATTAAATGCTTAAAATTGCCAGTATAGAATATTATGTGCAATTGTAATGGGTAAAAGGTTAAAAGTACTGTTCATTAAATATATTTGAAGGCAAAGAATGGTGGAAAATATACTATAAATTAAATTTGAGCTATTATAGTAGTAGTGGTGCTATTAGTTTCATTTTATCTAATCTAAATGCCTCTTGCCATAACAATGGTCATTACAGCATACATTGTGAAAAAATAAAATTAAGACTGGGGCAAATCTAGATAAGGAATCGAAAATGAAAATAGTATAAAGGCTATAATAAAGATAAAATTGTATGAGACTTACACCACATTAAATTTAAAATTTCAATGATGAAGTAAGTAATGTATAATTTATTAATATCTAATGTATAATTTANCCTGAATGACACTATACTTCTTAACTTTTTTCTAATTTTTAGACGAGCGCATTCATATATAAATATTAATTTAGTTGTGGTTTATTATCCCACGTAAATTTTAAACAATTAATGCGAGGGAATAGAATAAAAATCTTTCTCTCCCAGCCAGGACTCGAACCTGGATCTCCTGCTTTCCGGGCAGGAATGCTACCACTTACACCATCGGAACGAGCCAGATAACTTATTAAATTCCCAACACACTAGCGAGAGCCTAACCCACGAGAAAGACGAATACATCGTCTATGCTCGAAGGAGCTGACATGGTCTAGCTATTTATCGAAAGCAGGAGATCCAGGTTCGAGTCCTGGCTGGGACAGAAAGATTTTTATTCTATTCCCTCGCAATAATTGTTTAAGCATTCATATATGTTTCAATCTAATAAAATATTAAAATGACTTTTCTTAGAGTTCTATTATTGCTTGAAACCTTATTTAACACTACATTATTTTCAATTGCCTTAAAATATTCCTTTATAATGTCTTAAAAAATAATTTTACGGAATTGATTTAAAAAAAAAAAAAAAAAAATCAATGTAAGGTGGGCTAGAGTTTTATTTTGAGTTTGGTCGACCTTGAAGGTTATACTAAATTTTAAGGGTATCTGATAACAGGATTCAACACCACGTTCATTTTCGAGATAAGGCTTTGAAAGGAGTAAAACGAATAAGTATGCCTGCGTTGCAACATACATACGGTACTTTTTTTTATTCTCTAGGAGTACTTAATGTAATATAATACACATACTCCCTCCTTTCCTTGATAAATAAAAAAAATAAAATAAATTTTTAAAAAAGTGAGGATGCTATCATTCTTAACTAAATACCTGATGATCCATTATTGATAACAAAACTATTGTCATGCGCAGAAAAATTCCTTTACGCAGAATAACTGCGTAATCTAAACAACTTTCCCAAGTTTCTTTAAATATGGATATAAAATAAGTGTAAATGAGGATTTAATTTAAGAGCCGTACAGAACAATGAATGTAAAAGGTACATTCTAGGGCGACAGGTCGGATCCTTTCGGGTCACGTATTCCTTGCGTTTTGGGTTTAAAACCCTCCTCTTGGGCAAGCTTTTATCTATAAATAAAAGCTTGTCCTGAACCATTGATGTTTAAAATGGGATTGGCCACCTGTAGATAGCCCTTCTCTGCATTACCCTAAGTGGTTGAAAAGGGCTATATTTCATGTTTTTAGCTTTACCTGTGTAGGATAGGTGATGATCCTTTGAAATTTTTCAATATATATCATTTAATAGATTATTAAAGTTAGCAGATTTGAGTGCATCACTCAAATTCTGTAAACTCACATATATTCAGCATACAAAAAGAAAATTTATTTATAAACAACAAAACTTACTAATGGTTCATTATTAGAAAGGGTTCTGACAATGTTAGTGAGAGGTATTAAAAAAAGTATTTGAAAATAGAATGAAAAAAAGCATCATGAATGTTAAGAGATTGGGAATTGCAAAGATTTGAGGTGCAGACAAGGAAAAATTATAATGCTGTAGTTCTATGGGTGTAAAAAGTAAGTTGTCCAAAATTTAATATGAAGAGAACAAGGTAGGAAGTGAATATGAAGAGCATGGTGGAGATTATTTGACAAAGGGAAAATCTAAGGACTAATTGAATGTAGTAAAAAAGAAATAACCACTTCAATTGAATATTATTTTGGTCTGTCTGTCTAATTCATGGCACTACTAATATAACATAATAATGAATTTAAATGAATCTCTTCCTCTGCACAGTTCCTCAATCCTGCTTCTTCGACTCCTTACACCTTCCCAATCTTCCACTTCACCCCTCTTTTTTCTTAAAGATAGCTCTCTTGCTCCCCAGCAAAATATATCATAACTTTCATCTTGGAGTTATTTTCTTATTTTTCTCTTGGTATTATCTCAAGTTAAGCTGCCTTGGAATAAAGCTTCTTTCTGAAGCTGTATGATTCCATCAATATTCTGATCATGTTTCCATTAATATATCATTTGTCATGATTCAGAGGTGTGCTGTCACTTACATCACTTGCTATCACCAATCCTGACGCACATTAAGGATTTGAGGGATTTTTAATGAAGGTGGGCATTATGGAATTTTGTTTTTTCATGTGATTCTTGGCTATCAGGTGAATTTATTTATAGATTTTGATTTTCTTGTTTCCCGACTATGCTATTTATAGTTTTATAAATATTTCTTTCTTAATTTTGATTGGAGCTCCCACTACTTGGTTTTAGCAATATATTAAATATCTGTGCAATAAATGCAAGGGAATAATATTGTATAAAATTAATGTGGGATTAAATACCACAACTAATACAGTAATTAAATATCTATTTTGAAAAAACCTTAAATTTATCTCCTAGTTTTCTATATTCTCAATCAGAATTTTCCATTTTAACACATAATATCACTCTGCTCAAATTATGAGTGTTACAGCATATGCCTTTATATTAAGTTCAAAAATCATATTACCAAATAATCCTGTTTGTTTGTTATTTTGTTCTCATTTGATTCCTCTTAGTCTTAGTAGGTTTCAGGATAATGTATCTGGTCTGAAATGCTCTTTCCCCCAGATTATATTCTGTCCTAAATAAAGATATTTATAAATCTCATCTTGACTCACGAATAAACTGGAGTGAACATATTAAAATCAAGCGTTAATAACTCAACAGACGCCAGACTTTTATACAGCCTTATAAATAGACGCTCACAGCTTATAAAACAAACTGACCATCTACAAGACCATAATACGACCAATCTGGAATTACGGTGCAGAACTGTGGGGTGTCGCTAAATCTTCCAATGTCCTTACAATCCTCCCCCGCAACTTAAACAGAGATGGCCTCGCGACCTCCTGGGTGGGCCTTAATGCCTAAACTTACTATGAGTGGGGTCGATGGGCCTCTTCTCCCTGCACAGTGAAGTTCAATAATTTATTTTATTGTTATTTTTAATTTTTTTTCTATTGTAATTTCTCTATGTCATCGAATTACAAGATGTTAATAACACAATGTAATAAATAAAGATTTATTAATTATTAAAAAAAAATCTACAACATCTTAAACTAATGGAGTTGATGATTCAGATATTGACTCCCATATGCTGATACCCACCCATAAGGGTTTATTGAGATCAAAATAGGCTTGGGCAGGTGCTGACCATAAACATCTTCTAAATTTTATTAAAATTTTCTTCTTTAACTGAACGATAGGCCCATTTGTATTGTTCTTGTGAAGTTTTAATTGATATTTGTGGCTAAAATTGTATATTTTGCTAATAAAGATCCTCAATCAGGTTCAATTGCAGTAAGAAAAGCATGCACTAGTTATTTTTTAAAAAAAGTGGTTATTATTTCTAATGAAAGGATCTGTATATCCAGTAGCTAACCACTTGTTTATCTTAGAACCCCAGATGAATTATCTGCACATATCATTAGCCTCCTCTTTCTTTGCTTCATTTTATCTATTTCCAGTTACCCATTTTTCAGACCCCTATCCATGAGTAAGACATAGTCAATAAGAATTTGGATAATTAAATTCATATTGCAAATGTTAATAAGTGTTGCAGTCTTGGACTTAATAAGAGGCATAAACCAATGGCATGTTGTCCATTAACCTTCAATGCGTAGAATCAAGTGTATAGGTTGGTCCTGTAAATGGCAGAAAGCTTGCGGCTGTTAGCGGAATATTTCTGCTGTCTTGGTGAGAGAGCCTAAGGTTCTCAAGCATTTTCTTTAACACTGCTAAAAAAAAAGCTCTGTCTTTTGTGTTAAACCTATATATGAAAAGCCAGAAAGATTAGGTCATTTGTTGATATGTGGACTCCTGTAACAGTATTTTTGATGTCACGCTGGTATGTAAAGGATATTTCTTAGACTCCAGGAGTCCAATGAATGGACAGTAATATCAATTTTATTACTATTCCCCGAGTGCCTGAAGACATGTTGGTCACAAGCAACTACAGGAATGTGACTTCGGCAGATTTGGTCATTCCTAAAAGGTGTAAGATTAGTTTAGATGTTAGATATGATTGGTAGTAGAGTGTAATTTTATGCACCTTATTTGGAAGGCACTGAAGTAGTCTCAGAGTTTATAAGATAAAAATTCGAATAAAATCTCACTTTTTTTTAAACTGAGATTTTTACTAAAATCTCATATTTTTTAAATATTTTCTTTAAGTGTATACGACATGAACTGAATATCATATACACGTAGGAATTTTTAATAGCGCCGGTGGAACTGTATTTCTGAATCTACACAAAAAAAAAAAAAAAAAAAAAAAAAAAATGCAGTTTTTCTGTTATATCTGCCGCTTGCACACAGGATTAATCCGCTTCATCTGTTGATTTTTCCCTCCCTCCTGCTGGTCATTCATTACTTAGAATCTTAGGCCAAACTGTGGAGTATTAAAATAAAATAAAACTTGAAAAGAATAACTAGATGAAAACAAAAGGCACACAAATAATGAAAATTTAAATAAAAGAAAGTTTGAAACGAGGAAAAAAAACAACAGCGAAGTATAATTCAAATTATGATCTCATTGTCATTAGATTTTATTT
Source organism: Oncopeltus fasciatus (assembly GCA_000696205.2). NCBI lineage: Eukaryota > Metazoa > Arthropoda > Insecta > Hemiptera > Lygaeidae > Oncopeltus > Oncopeltus fasciatus. The sequence continues at coordinate 208,519 of KZ808292.1, forward strand.
GTCTAATTAAGTTTTGGATTTACATGTCATAAAATACTATGAAAACAATATGAAATGTAATTGAAATACGTTAGAAATTTAACTTTAAACAAATTATATTCTATACTTTTATTTGCTCTAGTAACGAAGTTTGACAACTAGGGTTATCGAATAATATGCAATACTTCTCACTTTGTTGCAAATATATCCTACACTTTTTTCATAGCGCTTATAATAGCGCCAATAATACGGTTTTAAATTTTATTTTCCTTCGGCATAAAGTCATTAACGAACTCGCCCACCGGGGTTTGCAAAAATAACCTAAATAACAGAGTTTAGTTTCTTTGTTTAAAAATTGCTAGAGCGGTGCAGACATGTATACGT
>KZ808293.1:13045-24136 GCA_000696205.2 Oncopeltus fasciatus
TATAATAATATTAAAAATTAATTTCGAGAGTTGTGCCGGATCTTGCCCTTTTGTTTATTTCCTATACAATTTAAATAAATAAAATAAAATACGCTTATTAATGAAAAAATTTAGAAATGTAGCAAGTCGTCTGTCATTGAGATGGTCAGTCTTAAATCAACGGATAGTGGTCGTACTTTTTTCACTCATCGAAAATGAGATTTTAAGGAGCTTTTTTTTTTTCAATTAGAACTTGAAAAAGAACACTTTTGAATAATGACTTATGGCTTAGGGAAGAACCACTGTATTATTTTTTAAACAGTATTCATGTTTCAACAATTTTGAAATATAACAATTCAAAATAACTATTATAGTTGCATTTTTATTTAGTATTATAGTTAAGCCCCTTATCTACTTTAAAATTTATGAATCAATGGCGCAAGTTATTCAACTTTCCATAAAAAATAACTCCCAGCGACCATTGCATACATGAGGCCTACCTAGCTCTAGCAGGGAAGCAGTAGTGTGTAGGATAGGATGGCCGAATAAGACCCCGAAGTAGAGGAAGTGTAGTCTAAGCCTGAACGCGGGTATCGTGGACCTACACCTGGTGAGACTTCTACTGATAAGAGCACCCCAGGGGTTATCAGTGGTATTCCAGGCATACCTCTGCGAACCACATTCTGCCAATCTGAACACAACTTATGTGGCTCCCTCTGCTACAACCGGCCCAAAGGAACAATTATCATCTACAGGTCAAGTTTTATATAAGCGAATTTCGATTGAAAGTACCTATTAAGGTTGTTCTCATCCCATATTGTTTGAATGTTTTTAGTTATTTACTCGGAACCTACCTAGACTCCTAAAATTAAAGTGACTAAAATATATATACATAATATACTGTAAGTAGGAGGTCAACCACGACCCGTAATGGTTAGGTTAATAATATAGTCAGATACTAAAAACTAATATTTCTTTCTAATGGACATAGAGCTATCTGCTGGTCGCCATCCTTCTTTAAGCCCATGACTTAGACCATGCCTTTTTTTTTTCTCTCGGAGTCCCCAATGCGGGATTGGTAACCGCAACACCAAGTTTCCAAGACCCAAGAATAACCCTTCGGCCAAGTCTGTGAACCCATTTTTCTCATTAAGTAGAACTACCACACGACAGCCACCCTCGTTTTGTCGCTTCTAATTTATCACACCCCTTCGGAAGCTGTTTCACGTAGGCCTGCCCGCAGTAATTAATTATTTTTCATATGATGAAATTCTTAAAGTAAATTTAAAAATTGAGCGNGAAAAATTATCTTAGTTCATGATAAATTTAAAAAAAAAATCGAATTCCCTTCTCATTATTCAAAAATTTTGACTTCTGACAGGAGTGGAAATATTTAACTAATTAAATAGTTAATAATTCAAAATTTTATGTAATCTGGAGCCAAATCCTTCGTTTCAAAACGTGTTTTTAAAAATTTATTTGAATAAATATAAACTGAATAAATAAATTAGAACTTCCTGTTTTATATAAAAACAGTATAAAACAAAATGACAATAATTCCAAAAATATAAAATTATTTATTCCCCTACTAATTTCGTGTTCTTAAACGCTTTTTCAGGAGCTTGATATATATATATATAGCGCTATTTGTAAAGATATATCTTCGAAAACTAACTCAATATGTGTAAAAAAAATAAATAAAGTGTACAATCTTTAATGATTTTCAACGCGTGAGGCAATAATAATGTCCTCACACTAATAAAGCCGCGTGCACAAGGAGACTCTGTGTGTTTGGCATTAAGGAAAATAGTGGTTAAGGAAAATAGTGCCGTATTTGGCGCGATATAAGTATTGATGTCTTATTGATAGACGTAAAAGCAAAGGATATATGACGTTATTAGGTGACCGCTAACCGCAAGGACCTCCCTGTCGCCATCTAGCTTACACCTGGAACCTCTTTGGCCACTACTCCGAAGCGAGGGAGGTTATCCTGCCGTCTCTACAACAGTTAATGAAATTCGAAGAGAGTCAGTTATTGCGCGGTAAAACCATGTATCTGTATATATCTAGAAGGATACCTCTCGTCGATCCGCCATAGCTGCTCTGCATAAATAAAGGATGGGTAGATAGAGGGTTGCCGAGTTTGTGGCGAAAGCTGCTCCTATCCATACCAACACTCAATGTAATGGCTTTACCCGCCTGAAATCCTAGACTTGTTGAAGATTTTGGTGTTGATTGCTGGTTTTACTCTGGGTGGTGTTAGTATTGCTACGTCATAAACTGTTTCTCTTACAAGTTCCAAATAAATCCTTTCCCCTCAATTATTCAGTTTTAATAATCGCTGGATTTATTTTAAACCTTATTTAGTTCTTTGAGTCTAATGCCATGACTTTTAATTAAAGTACCAAGAAACAAAAATCACTAACAAGTTTTAAGTTCATGACTTCCTGACCACCTGATGCAGGTGGCAAGACATCCCCTCTCGCTTTCATGATAGCCCTAATGATAAGCCGAAACGTCGGTAGGTAATTTAAAAATACACATTTTTTAAATTGTATTTTCTTGGAACAACCTTGAACGAATCCTAACCAAAAAGATCTACAAATGTCCACTTCATTTTAGGAAGAGCCACAAGATGATTTGCTGTTAAACGCAATAATATGAAGATATTATTGCAGAAGTCAGTTGTATCTTTAATTCTATGGAGGAATAACAGGTTGGGAGTCGACTCTAATACTGGTGCATAGGTACAAACGGAAGTCTACAAAGGGCGCAATTAAAGCCCCTTTGTGTGTGTTTGTCTACGTCAAAAAAATTGAAAAAGTGTTAGAGAGAGACAGATAGATAGATAGATAGAGAGAGAGAGAGAGAGATAGAAATAGATAGATAGATAGATAGAGAGAGGATGTTAAAGATACTTATGTTTTTCTGAAGACCTATAAAAATGCAATTTACTTGAATATTTCAAGTAACTTGTGATAAAAGTAGGTTACTATTTATAAATGTTGTTTGGGAGTCTTAACCAGAATTTTTTTTTCATATATAAATTGAAAATATAAATTCATGGATAGAAGGCGGTCCTAGAGAACGACAAAGCTATCAGCGGTTAGCCGATTAGATGGCACCACGGGATAAGCTCCTCGTTCCATGGAAGTATGTAAATCTGAGAATGTAGTATAACACCTGTGGGAGGGGGGGGGGGAGTAAAGTTAATTCCGAAATTGAAAAATAAATAATCCGGGGACGTGGGAGGCTATAGACCCCTTCCCCGGAACTCGTTACCCACAAGAGCTCACACGCGTCTTCATCTCCCCCCAAACATAAATATCGGAAAACTGATTACTGATATCGTCCCTTTCGCCCTTCATAAGGCCCTGTGCTCTAACATTTTTGCTTTAGTACGCTCTCCCTCCAACACTGGATATCCCCAGTGCCAGCCTCATGTTTCACCGGTAAGCTGTATTATTTGTATTTGGGTAAGGCTTATTTTATTTTTATTTTTTTGCGGTATTAGCCTCCCTTGCAACCACTTAGGGTCATTGGAGGGAGGGGCTATCTACAAGTTGCCACCCCATTTTAAACACTTTCTATAATATAAATAATAGATTGACCTGGGCGGGATTTGAACCCGCGACGTCAGGATTGCGAGACCCGTACGGATCCCCTGAGCTATCCTGGCGCCCCAAGGCTTATTTTAGTGTGACCGAAATCGTGGAGCAAAGCACGTCAGTAGAATCTGCACAGCTTAGAAGACATCCCTAGTGCATATTAGAGCCAGTTAGAAAAGAGGAAAAAACCTGAGTGTTGAAGAAATATTTCCCCTGAGCATCAGTGTTGATATGATCGTAGATAGCGAGCGAGCGCGTGTGATGAATAATGAAATATTCATTAATGTATCTTTTACAGAAATTCTTTCCCATCATCCCACCACTTTATTGCAAATAACTGTTTCATATTTGCCCTTTAAGCACCCTAGTAACCATTTTTTAATATGTTTTAATCGCAATTGAAAGACATATAAACACAGCCAATGTTTGAAGGGACGATCTTTTTAATTGAACCATTCAATTTTTATTTTGCTTGCTGTTTCTTGGGAAATTATACCAAAATGAAAGTTGTTGGAACACTGAAATAGTTTTTCTAATGGCGAACTACACTCTTTTTTTTGCAAGAGTTAAGTAGTTGAAAGTATTGGTAGAGGATTTTTTTTTTCCACATATTATTTTTTTTTTTTGGTAATGATTTGTTAATTGACCGAGTCAACTATATTTTAAAGGGCTTTAAGACTATCGATTGTTTTATATGTTCCTCTAATGCAGTTGTAGCGAACAAAATCAAGTATCATACGTAAAAGTCGTATTCTGTGAATTCGTATTCCCTTTAACGAAACGGTAAAAGATCAACCTAAATGGTAGACGTATTCAGTTTCTGCAAACTTTTTTTTTTTTTTTTTTTTTTTTTTTTAATAAATCTTTCTTAGTGAAATGTTACTTAATTAATATGGTTGTAGAAACTCATTGGCAATCATGTTGTTCTGCAGACACGTAATTATCTCCGTTCATCACCCGTGCTTTCCGCACAACTTAGGTATATGTCAATCACTGAAAACTAATTAGGTAACTTCTCATTACTCAAGATTCATCGAATGTAAGAGTATTAATTATCTCATATATACATCTGCATAAAAATAAGTCAGTCCGGTAAATTGTAAGACCAAAACTTCTAAAGCAAAAATATCTAAAAGTCGAAATTATTAAATATTTATCTATCGTAGTTATTCAGTTAAATCCTTTTTCTGACTTATTCAATATATTTTAATTTACTTGCGACTTTATATTTTGATTTTTTATCATATAAGGAGTTTATTTAAATACTTGGTTAGTGTAAAAGTCTACACTCTGGAGAAGTTTTAGCAGAAAATGAAGCTATAGTGAGACATGCTTTTATTTTATACTGATTCGTAAAGCCTTATTTCTGGTTGGTGAATTAAAAACAGTTATATAGAAGACAATATGGATTAATTTCACATCAAACAACTCGAATCTAACATCACGTTTGAGGAATCAAAATATTTCACGAAGACAACTATTTATAGAGGAATTTAAGAGTTGGATTTCAGAATCGTGATACATTTGTTAAAATTGCGATATGATTGTTGTCTAAAACAAACGAATGAGATAAACATTTACTTGGCCATTATTTACAAAGCCCATTTCCTATATCATATTCCTCATAAGTCTATATCCTCATCGTATTTGTACATATCTGTGAGTGTGTTTCTGTTCCCGTACACGCGGGCATGTGTGTGTGTGTGTGTGTGTGTGTGTTTGTGTGTGTGTGTGTGTGTGTCTTATATAATACATAACGAAAACCAATCTACAAACTCTTAATTCACTTTTAAAATAACTAAAATCATTCTTATATATTTAAGAAGATATTTTAGGAGATCAACTCCAACCTTATGCAGTCCTAAAATAAAAACTCAATTTTTATACACTAATCAGGAACTTTTGGACTTATTGGCCATATTTATTAGCCTTCTATCTTTCTTTTTTTGTTTTAAATAATAGTTTTATTATATTCAAAATATGAGAAGACAATAATTTTTTACATTTTTATCTCAATGATAAACTGATTGATAATATTATAAATATATATGATAAGAGACAGGAAACAACAAATTCCCTCGTTGAAAAGTTTTCTGAGCTGTGGTGATAAAACTTTACATTTCAAGAAAGCGCTCAGAATCCTTTAAAAAATAAATAAAATGAAAAATCAAAATAATTGGGGTTGGTTTTAAAATTTCTTCTAAGATTTTCTTTACTTCAGATCACAATGTAAAAATCTTTAAAGGCATTTTTAAATAACACTATTTGTATGATTAACCGGTATATATTACATTTAAATTAAAAATAGTCCTATATATATCTACTGTAATGCAAATCTATTGTTGTAATAATATGACTGTATAATGAATGACATTCATAAAGAGCGATTTTCCAATTAATTAGAAGAAAAAGAGGGAGTATTTGTTTTAGTCAGCGGCCGATAACAGTCCAGTTACAGAGCGCACTTTAGCTTGTCTTGCAAAAGGCCGAAACAAAAGAAAGACGAAGAAATGAAGCAAACCAAAGGGGAGAAAAAAAAAATAAGAAGAGCCGTTCTGAAAGGAAAACAAACAGGGGTTGAGGGGGGGGGGCGGATGAGAGAGACGGGGAAAAAGTGGCGACTGAGGAATCCTGCCCACAAAGCTGGAATCTAGAATTTTTCAAGTAGAGAGGAATCCACCTGCCTTGAAGATAATATTGGATTTTCCCGGGAAAGAATTTTGCAGAAGTGAGAAAGGATCAAGAGGGAGATAGAGGCGGGAGGCGGGAAGACTCATACTACTACTACTTTCTTTTTATTTTCCTTAGTTTTTTTTTTTTTTAACATAAGAGTTATAATTTATTACGGAGACAATTAATTCCTGATTCCGTTTCGTATTCCTTTAAAATATCTTTCATGATTAGCAGATATCCTGGAAGGAAATATGGCCAAACACGTAAGACACTACATTTAAATTATATCTGCAGAACATCACATTAGTGGAGATAAAATATGGTTCGCTTAACATGTGCAAAATTTGTAAAATATACATAACCGAATTCCATATGAAAGGTTTTTTGTTTATATATCCCCAATGCGGGATTGGTAACCGCAACACCAAGTTTCCAAGACCCAAGAATAACCCTTCGGCCAAGTCTGTGAACCCATTTTTCTCATTAAGTAGAACTACCACACGACAGCCACCCTCGTTTTGTCGCTTCTAATTTATCACACCCCTTCGGAAGCTGTTTCACGTAGGCCTGCCCGCAGTAATTAATTATTTTTCATANTGGGTGAGAGTGAGTGAGGGGGGTGTTAGAGAAAGGGGGGAGTAAGAGAGGAGGGGGGGTGAGAGAGGGTGGGGAGTGAGAGAGGGGAAGTTTTTAACAGTCTAATTCCGAAGGTTAGTGAACCCCCTAATTTAAAATATATAAAAACTGAATTCAACATTTAGGCTTTCTCTGCAAGAAAGATTTAAATTACAAGTTATAATTATAAATTCACTATTTATTAAAACGCGATCAGGCAGAAGAAAGAGGTATCGTTATTATTAGCGACAAGAAAAACTTTACAGCTTGATATATTTTTTACCATTTCTATTGATTTTATATTTTATTAAAACATCTGTTAGGGAATATTTTGACGAAAGCATCTAAGCAGGATGAGGGCTCCCCCCACTCCTACTTCTTACGAAGTCTTCTGCCAGTATACAAATACGCTCAATGTCCACTCCAGCTTGTATGATTAAAATTTACCACTTACTTGAATCTATACCTTCAATTAAAAATGGGGAAAACTATATTAGACCTATATTAGGTATACGTATACCTATATTAGACATCTCTAAAAATAAGTGAAAAACGTTTTCTATGTTACTCCATTAATTTATAAGTTAGTATTATAAGATATTAATATATGTCCTTGGGGCAGTAAAATTGCTAAACAAGTAAGAAAGAACTCTCATATAATTAGGCAGGCTTCAGTCACATATGTATTGACACTTATTTTGTTTCTATTTATTTCATCATAGATACAAAATAACTAGAATTCTAAGATTATTTTAGTTGGGGTTCGGTCAAGGTAGATCCAAAAAACAAATTTAAAAAATGTATTTTTTAATAAAGGATTATCTGCCAACTTTTCGGCTTACATTGTAAGCCATCTTCTGGGCTATCATGAAGATGAGAGAGGACGTCCTGTCCCTAAGTTCACATTTCCATGACTAAAACAATGTAGTTGACCGAACCCCAACTAAAATCATCTTAGAATAATATCTACGGTCAACAAACTCTCCTTTCTAGCATATTATATTTTAGTATTATGCCTCTACTACACTCATGGCTAGGTGACCTACTGGAACTTTCTTCATTTAAATATTAATAAGTTATTACATGAATAGTTATAAATTACGAATGGATTTACTGGTTCTATTTTTTCAAATATGAATTATTTTTAGCTCATGTTTAGCTTTTGATTGGCGAAACATATAATATTTAACAAATTCGATGTTAATGCAATTATAATAATATATTTAATGCTGGAGTATTTACTTCGCATGTTTTATTTATTCTAGACTCATATCTGGAAGAGAAGAGATGGTTTCCCTGTATGAAAAACGAGTTGGGTTCCGCGGATATTAATAGAAATGTATTTTCTCCGCTTTTTACAATTCCATTTTCTTAAAATACGTTCAATATCTATGTTTTTCAATGGATAAATAAAAATAAATCTCAGAGTTCTGTAAGAACAATGTTCCCATAACTCCTGCTTCGTGAGGAGACGTAACTTCGTTCCCCGCGGCAAGATTACAAGATACTCTCGGCCAACAACTTTCTGCTAAAAGATTACGGACTAACGCTAATGGACTTGACACAGTAATATACTTCGAACGGTGTCGAAGACAAAGTATATTCTCTCTTATATTCTACCAGTACTGTCATTTTTGTCAGAGAAAGTGCGAAAGAATTAACAAGGAACAGATAAATTCAGCGAGAGAAATGGAAAACGAGAGAGATAGAGAGAGTGTGACAGAAATAAGCATTTATCAGAAATTAGATAGAAAATATCAGTACGGCAGAAGCATTCTAAACTAAGCAGAATTTCGTAAAAAGAGAAAATGTATCAGAATTAAAACTAACATTACCTTAAAATCAGAAGAGGATGATAGGGGTAAGAGGGAAGTTCGCTCACGCTGCCTCTGGATATCCAAGAATTAAGAATAAGGGTAGAATATATATAGAACTGCATTTTAGACGATTTATATGTAGTGTGCGTGTGTGTGTGTGCACACACGTATTATAAAAAAAAATTGTCAATTTCTTCATCATTTTTAGACGTATTATGTGTGTGTCTTAGACTAACACACACACACACACACACACACACACACACACACACACACACACACACACACACACACACACACACACACACACACACACACACACACACACACACACACACACACACACACACACACACACACACACACACACACACACACACACACACACACACACACACACACACACACACACACACACACACACACACACACACACACACACACACACACACACACACACACACACACACACACACACACACACACACACACACACACACACACACACACACACACACACACACACACACACACACACACACACACACACACACACACACACACACACACACACACACACACACACACACACACACACACACACACACACACACACACACACACACACACACACACACACACACACACACACACACACACACACACACACACACACACACACACACACNAAGGAAGGTAGAGAGAAAAGGGAGAGGCGGAGATTGAGGAGGGGGGGGGGCACATGATATGCTGGCAAAATGATTTGGCGGCCTAAAGTCAAAGCATAAACTGGAATGAATAACTGGTCAATAATGAAAGAGAGAAAGAGAGATGGTAGAGAGAAGGAAGATAGAGCAGGGGACTGATTCCGCAGCGGGAGATTAAGGTCTGATCAGGAGGAGAGCTGCCATGTGGCCCCGAGAGAGATCTTTATCAGCCTAACCTTATCAGGCGAAGCCCTGTCAGCTTCATTCCGGCCCCCGGCACTGCCTCTGTGCGAGGATCCCATCTTTCAGCCTTTCTTCAGTATCATAAGGCTCTTTGAAGCTATCGTATTAACTCCCTCTCTTCGGAAATGGATTTGAAGAATGTTTAATTTATTTTGGGCCATGCCACGAACAGCATGTCAGAGCTATGGAAAAAAAAAATACTAATTATGGTTGCCTATAGGCTATATTTATTAAGGAACAATATTTATGTACCATGTTAAATTTGTGAAACAATAGTAATTTTTTTTTAGAATGTAACAGTTGCAGGAGCAACTAGTAAACTACGCAGATGTCCAATGTTTTGCTCCATTTTATATATATTTTTCAAGCTCTGTTTTCAGAAAGATGTCTGTGTGAGTTTAAACGTCCCCCGTAAACATGTTATTGTAATCGGGTGAATATTGGAACCGTTTGAAGGATATTGATGAAATTGGAGTTGAGGCTGTCACTAATAGATATCCACCATTAGATATAAACGTAACATTCACTCTCAGTGTACATCGGGGTTGATATTTAATAATAATAGGCATCGCAATTCCATCGCATGTGACACTATTTTAAAATGGTCATGAAATATGGATATATCCGTCGCATATGCTAAGATGATGTTTCCTGGTTCATTAAAGATCCTGGGAAATAAGATAAAATGATAAATGTTATTTTACAAAGCGAAAATACAGTGAAAAACTCGTTTTTTTTTTTTTTCGGTCTGGCTAGTTCTAGGATGACGAACAGGAAAAATGAGGGTAGAAGACTCACCGGGTAATAATTTATTTCACCCTTGCAATCGCAAAAAAATAATGTAGACAATAAACTTTATGAAATGACATTCCAATCTTATTATTTTCTAAGGTAATTTTTCATTAAAACAATAACAAAGGTATTAAAATCTCTTGAAGTTATTTTCCCCCTCACCATCTACCAGCACACATCTCAACGATTAAAAATAAAACTTGTCTCCCTCCTTAAAAAAAAAAAAAAAGAAAATAATGAAGAAAAAATTACGAAATTAGTTCCTCTAGTTGAATAACAAGATAGTAATCACATTCCCTAGAATATCTTAAATAACTTATATACTTCTTGTGTTTTGTAAAACATTAATACAATATAATTTTCGACAATTATATTTTAAAATTATTTTGACCATGAGTTAAAGCCTTCAACTTGAAGTTAAAGCCTTTTTAAAATCCATTAGAGATTAGAATAGGGTGCATACCCATACATATTCCCTGCCAAAGATCTTTAGCCCAATATATTTTCTTTTTTTTTTTCTCTCCAAATTTTCGTATGTTTATATATACATTTCTTCATCTTAATTATTTTTGTAAATATGTATTATTATTACCACCTTTCAAGATATTACCAAATTTATAAAAAAAAAAAAATAAAATAAAATAGAAAAATCCTCAC
>KZ808293.1:47594-60959 GCA_000696205.2 Oncopeltus fasciatus
AATCAAAAATTGTAGCAACTGGTCTGATTTCACTCTTTATTCAGAAAAAACTGGGTTTTTTTTCTCTTTTCTCTATACGATCGGAGAAGAATTTTGCAATTTTAATATATTTCATAAAACCTTAAGAAAGAATATTTTCTTTGAAATATAAAGAATTTTGAAATGAATTTGTAAAACTTATCAGGGAAAATATATTAACTGCGCTGTGTAATGGAAGGTAAAATGAACTCTTCTAACAATATCACCGAAAAGGAACAATATAGTGTTGAGTAAAAAAAAAAAAAAAAAAAAAAAAAGGAGAAAAAAATAGATGATAAACAAAATGTTTTGTAGGAATGGGGTTGAAGGGGAAAGGGTGTGTAGCAAGGTCTACGGTGCGGTCTGAAAGGAGTTTTTACGCCCGTCATCACGTGGCGTCACATCAAGGGCCTACAGATTGAAATCCCAGTGTGTGCCGCCAGCTTCACGGTTATCTGTCAGATATATCCACCAGAGAGTTCTCACAACAGCCCGCCGTACATTTTATAAGCCACTCAAGAGAGTTTAGCGTAGAAGAGGGCTCCCGGGTTTTTTTTTTTTTTTTTTTATAAGATGTCTTACCCACAGCTGAGAGTTATCCCTAGGCCACATTTAGTTGGCAAAGAGCAATTCGTTTGGTTACAAGACCCAACTTATTTAGCATATGTCTTGAAATTTTAATTTTTGTTTAAAACACACAATAATTTTATATAATATGCTGGAGAAATTAGCCAGGATCAGAAAAACGACATTTTTTGTCCTAAAACTAAACTGTTACATTTCTTCGCGTTAAAATAAAAATTGAGCTATTTTAATAGAAAAAACTATTTTTAAAGTTAACGTCGCCCCCTCTTAAAATCTGTGTTTACTCTTTTAAAATTGAGCTCGTCTTTTAAGCGTTTCAAAACAACCTTTATAAGATACTACGATTTGATGCTCTAATCTTGTTCATTTACCACCTATTTTATTTTTATATATATAATATAACCTTTGATGAATTATTTTTGAAAAGGAGTGACATTCATGCCAAGTAATTTGTAGTGTTTTTTTTTTCAATTTTATTATTGAATATTTAATGTTGAAAAATATTTTTCATAGAAGACAGTATTGATGACGATAGGAATGTATGTTTTAGAAGTATCTACATTTAGGGTGTAATGCTATGTATACATCCAGTTGATGAATAGGCCTACACGGAAATGTGCTCAGTGTAATACCCATCTTGCTGCAATGAGATTCCTTCAGGTCGGCAGCACCGGTTAGAAAATAGCGAGGATCGCATTTCGTTTCGTATGCGAACATCTTCAGTGAGCATGTCTATTTCGGCAAGAGGGCGCACCGGTGATGTCCACAGAGCGGCGAGTGAGACGACAGGTTGCAATAGGTCGTCCCTGTGGGAGCGTTGCCCAACTAGATCGCGACGCTATAACGGGAGGCAAACTTACAGGGGCAGATACGCAACGGAGCGAGATCTACGACGTCCTGGAAGCGGGCGAGTGAGGCATTTCTCCAGTGCATGCGAGCTAGATGCAAATAAGCAGCCCACGTATAAATACGTACGCGTCTATATAGGTCAGTCGCCATCACCTGTTGGGAATAATTGCCCAGCAGTTACATACAATTTGCATAAAGGTTGTAAAAATTAATTTATTTAGCTGACCGAGATAAGATTTATTCTTAACATGGGGTATTTTTTCTTCTCTTTAGTTAAGAACTAGAACGAAGTCACCTNTGCTCTTATTTTCATCCTGTGAGATGTAATTAGATATTTACTGCTATTTCCGTCTCCCATCCTGGACGGGAAACGCTGATGGCTTTTTGGGGTCTCCTGCCCGACGGACTCTACTAGATTTATATGTAAATCCCAGTGGGGACTGAAGGAAGTCTAACGAAGACCGAAGGTGATTGGTTAACAGCTTTATCCTTGGGAGAGTCCCCCCACCCCACCCACTCACTGTTTACAAGTCGCACCTTTAATCTTCCTTATCTCGTGACGCGTATCGACCCCATCCCTTTGTCCAGCTCCGCCCTACCTTCGCTCGATATTCCTCTTCTACAACTCCACAGATCTGTGTTTTTCTCTTCTTTAGAAAAGCCAAAAAAAAAAAAATAATAAACTATTCTTCCATAAGATCTTCTAATATTAAGAGAAAAAAGTTGAAATATCATACAACAGTTAATTATTTAAAAAAAACAAATATTTCACATAATTTTATATTTATTAATCCTTAAATTATTTAAGTTACTTACTATACTGTTTGGCCTAGTGCTATTCTATTCCTTAAAGCATCTTTCTCACATGCATAACAGTGAGAACACGTGTGAAATTATACTTGATTTACTATAAAAAAAATTTAAAAGTATGCAGTAGTAGAGACTCTTAAATGTTGTGAAGAGCCTTTAAGTGAGGTTCAATTGAAGGATTTCTAGTTCCATTTATTACAATTTTTCGAAAAAGTGTTGCCATACCAAATCGAACATTGATCAAATACTTCATTCACCCAAAGTCAGTGAAGAGGACACTAAATTTCGAGCTGAATACGGTAAATATAGGAATAAATATATAAAAAAGAAAAAAAAAGACCGATACGTACAAATTGTGTAATTAACCTCTATAAAATGATATTTTTTAAAAAAAAAGAAGACCGATACGCAAAAATTGTGTAATTAACCTCTATAACATGATATTTTTAGAACAAAAAAAAGAAAGACCGATACGCAAAAATTGTATAATTAACCTCTATAAAATGCTATTTTTAGAACAAAATATTTTGCAAGCAGGAGTTGCGTAAATAAGCAGTTTCCCTTACTTCACTAAGATGGTTATAAGTAAAATAAACTATTGATTTTTGCTTAAACATTTTAAATCCTTTTCAAAAATAATAAATCCTTTTAAAAGGATTGTGGTCATCACAAACCTGGTGGGGAGTGGTGGGGGGAGGTGCTCAATCCTTCCTACCTTCTTCCCTTGCCGTTTATACAATTTTCAGCTAATGAATATTACATTTTTATAAATATTAGTTCTTAAAACCAAAAATAACGGAGAAATTGACATTTAATTAATATGGGATGAATGTATTTTCCCCTCCTCCCTTATATATTTTAACCGAAAAATAATCCGTTTGATAATTTTGAAAATTAAGCTAAAAAACCTAATTTAATTTTTTATTTTTTAAAACATAGGGTTCTTCTTACTCTTGAATTTACATTTTTATATATCCATCTTAATGTGTGCTTTCTAAAAATATTGTAGAGTACAAATTTTAGAAAACTTTACTTCATAATTCTAAGATGATTTTAGTTGGAGCTCGGTCAAGGTAGATCCAAAAAACACAAATTTAAAAAATGTATTTTTTAATAAAGGATTATCTGCCAACGTTTCGGCTTACATTGTAAGCAATCTTCAGGGCTATCATGAAGATAAGAGAGGACGTCCTGTCCCTAAGTTCACATTTCCATGACATGGAATTACTTCATAATTATTATTATTGGAACGATAATAGTAAGGAAGATATTATAATATAATATTTTTCCTTCACGAATCCTCTTTAGTCTCTTTTCTTCCAGAATTATCTCAGCCTTTAAAGAACTCATTGAAAAGTTTTTTAAGAGAAGCATAAATACCGAATTAGGCCTCGTTTTAAAAATTTTTATCACATTAAAAATTTTCACAATTTTTGAAGGGACCATCATTCTTAGTCAATTAATGAGAGGGAATGGAATAAAAAAATATATCTGTCCCAGCCAGGAATCGAACCTGGATCTCCTGCTATCCGGGCCGGTGCATTTACCAGTTATGCTACCAGGAGACCGTCCTGGTTATGTCCTGGTAGCATAACTGGTAAATGCACCGGTCCGGATAGCAGGAGATCCAGGTTCGATTCCTGGCTAGGACAGATAGATATTTTATTATTTTTCCTCTCATTTATTGTTTAAAATTTACGTGGGATAAAATACCACAACCAGATAAAATATTAATCATTCTTAGTTTCTCTGAAATTTTTTAAAAGACGCGTCATAGTAGGTACTACATATAGGTATAAGTCATATAGGTACTATTTGAATGGCTTACTTCCTTACGAGAAATTTCCTAAAAGAGAGACTATATGGAGTATAGTATAGAATATTACCGCCGGACTTGGGAAATCCACAGAAGAAAACCACGAAAGAGATTACACTGTTTTACTTCCTCCCTCTCTCGGAAACCCTAAGACGGCTGACTAAGAAGTGGGCCAAAGAGGTAGAGGGCAGAGAGGCAGAGCTAGTAGACAGGCGGGAGATCCCAGGGGATTTCTAGCCCGGGAGTGGGGGGGAGGGAGAGAGGAGTTGATGGGAGGGATTGGCGGTGGGTGAGGAGTGGGGGAGGGAGGGCTTTTTAGGGGTTCCGAGTTGTGAGGTTTATATAGCCCTGGATAAGTCCGCTTTCGTTTAGGGCTGCTCATTTCAGGGGAGGTTGTCCGTTCGTGTTCTTCCCCCTGTCTTAAGAAATAATAATCATAAAATAATTCTCAGGATGGAAGAGCTTTATTACTCGAAGACGGGGAACAAAAGAACTCATAAAATAAATTTCTCTTCCTGACAACCCTGCATCAGAATAATCTGATAAGAAACATTAAAGTTTTCATTAACTTCGAGAGAGATTTAATGAAATAATCAAGCTCAAGTATATAATGATCCGTGGAACATTGCAAATCAAAAATGAGAAGCGCAGTAACTACAAAAATAAAGAAAATGTCCAATAACTTTTATTATTTATTGATAAAAATATGACAAAGTTCTTACAGGACAAAAGAAAATATAAGGTAGAGTGAGAAAGAAATGAGAGACTGCTTTCTGTATTCTAAATTTAAACTTTTATACACTCCTCTATATATATATATATATATTTCTTGAAACTTGCAACTTATTTCAGCTGCTGAGTAGCTTCCTGGACGAGAGGCGAGCGGAGATCAGTAGTCGAACCGAGAGCGCTGCAGTGGAGGTGGAGTGCGGATGTCCGCAGGGCTCCGTGCTGGGTCCTCNGTTTTGCGTTTGCATTTCGATAATATTTCTTTCCCCGTGATTACTGGTTTGGATCGGAAGGTGAAGGCGGTTTCTCTGGGAACCGCTTACCTTAATTCCTACTGTTCTGTTTTGTTTTTTCTGTTTTGCTGTTTTTTGTTTGTTTTTTTAGTATGTTACGACTGAATGATGACCTTAAAAGGTCAAAATCGCTAATGCTTCTATAAACACATAACGTTGGAAATAAATTTTACCTTTTTCATTTAGCACTAAATTGGGAGATATCAAATAAGCTATGAAGAGAAGAATAGGAATAAAAATATATATTTTCCAGAAGTTTAAAAAATGGCCGCTTCGGTATACTGAACTGTTATGAATGAAAAAAATTGTAAAGCCAAATAAAATCTTTGCGCTTGATATCTGGTCAGAGAAAATGAAAAAATTGACATCGTATTCACAAGAGTATTAAAATAAAATCAGATTAATCAAAAAACAAAATAATATTACCATATTTTCTATTAGTATTTTTATTTATTCTTCAAATTAATATCTAGAAGACAAATTACTATTTGTCATTAAATTACATTTAATTTCTTATGTAAAAGTTATGTTATTAATATAAGTGTGCTATCAAACTTCTCTCCTTGTGTGATAGTCATTGTATGTCTACTCAGACTACTTATTTTAATCAAATTACCAAATGGTTTATTTTTTACAGAATGTAATAAATAGATAAAGGTTGAAAAAAATTACATTTACTTTGAAATTGTTACTTTGCTTTTACAGAAAACGTCTTACCAAAGGCAATAATGATAAAGAAACAAGACTTGAGATCCGCAATTAAAAAATTAGCAAATTTTGGGTAATTTATAGCATGAAAGGATCACTTGACCGAATCACAAATAGATTCTGGAAAGTGGAATTTTGCACGTTTTCTCATACTCGAGAATATGAAATATGAAAATATATTAGAATATGAAAACATATAACTTTTCAAACAATTAATGAGAGGGAATAGAATATAAAAAACTACCTGTCCCAGCCAGGAATCGAACCTGGATCTCCTGCTATCCGGGCCGGCGTACTTAACCATTACACCACCAGGACGCGTTAGTTGTCTCATTCAATTCCCTCTACACTAGCAAGAGCCTAACCCACGAGAAAGGCGAGAACTTCGTCTTGTACTCGAGGGAGCTGCTGACATTGTCATACATTTTGTCGACTCTCGTCATTTACTTTATTTAATTTTTTCTTTATAAATATTTTATTTGGTTGTGGTATTTTATCTCACGTAAATTTCAAACAATTGAGACAACTAACGCGATTTCAATTGTTTGAAATTTACGTGGGATAAAATACCACAACCAAATAAAATACATATAACTTTTCTTATCAGAGTTTCCTCGACGAAAAACCCTTACAAAAAATTTTATTACATTTTTTCCCTTCTCCCTATAGGATATAATTGAGTTCACAACTATATATCACATCTAGTCAAAAGAATGGGCAAGGAGTATTTAAAAATCGAAGAATCACACTTTTTAAATAGTTTCTTTTAATATTCAAGCCTTCAAAACATTTTGAATACCTGTTTTTAACCTAAAATTCATCTGTTATCATCTATCATTATTATATAGTCTAAAAAGTTCGGATGATTTTTTTTTAAATATTCTCTTTATTGAGTTATCATAACCTACAATAAAATACTAAGGAATAACACCCTTCCACGAGCATAGAATATAAGTAAAATGAACAGAGTGTTTTGATTATATTTTTAAAAATCTCTCTTTACAACTCTCATTCTCTTTTCAGCCCTGAAGAAGCCATCACATGATGTGCGAAAGCTCGGCAAAAAAGAACAATTTGACTCGGTCCAACCCGGAAGATGAAATGGTAAATACATCTGACGACCGACGAAGCCTACGTGAACATNTTTATGTAAACTTTACAGAGTATCTTTATTTAGGAATTAATTACGTCTTTCAGCTTTCTACCTCTTAATTGCTGTGATGTTAATCGGACCGAATTGTTCAAAACGTATGTAGTGCGAATTACTCACACGCAACTCTTCCTCTTTTTCCTCAAGAAGATATCATTATATTTACAACAGCTTTCATTCATCATTTCTTATCACTAAATCAGTGTAGCATTTCATCCATTGATTATTTTAAGTACTCTTTGGTGGAAAGATATTTGGAGAAAATAAAACAATAATAGATGATTTTGTAAATTCTAATTACTCGATTTGTTTTTATTTTTTTTGTGTTCGGTCAAGATAGAATAAAAAAAATACAAATTTTAAAAAATGTGAATGTTTTTTTTAAATTATCCTGTTAACAGATATACATTTTTTTTAAATTTGTAGTCTTTTGGATCTACCTTGACCGGACTCCAACAAAAAAAAAGTCTAATAATAATATCTACGGTCAAAAAAACTTTCTATGTGAAAATTCTAATGTTTTCAAATAAACATATGATATTCCTCCGAAATTTTTCGACACGAAATTATGTGTAACTATTTATTCTTTTATAAGTTTTATATTCACTTATATATTTTTATAATGAAATGGATTTAAAATCCTTTGTAATTAATGTTATTATTATAAAGGCTGTTCGTGCTAAGTTTCAGAGTTGTCCCACATCCAGCCCCCCCTCCACCGATATACACGAGGATGCACGAGGATTTCTCGCTCGTCTGTCCGCAGAGTACGAAAGCTCCAGTTACGGAGTTATATCAATGCAGACACACACAGCTGATCCTCTCGACGGTAACGATAGCCCGCCGTAAATCATGGGTCTGTCGTAGGCACGATCATCTTGTCCTCCCGGGCGGCCATTAGGGGGGCACCATTAGTTATCAGGGCTTTGTCATTTCAATTATACCCCGGGTCATGTCTCCCTGAGACGGGGAAGGGAAAGTTCGCGGGATTTGCTAATGATTCAACTACCCTCAAGCTGGGTTTAACCCCTGAAATATAAGTGTGCAAAAATATGAATATATTTTAATGTGGTGAAATAATAATAATAATACTTAATGAATACTTAAAACGACATATATGTCAAGAGTAACACTCTAATTTATTATTTCTTCAGATTTGAAAATGGGCAATGGCCTGAAACACATTCTTTATAATTGCAAGTTCATTTGGCTCTTAGCTGCTCGTTTATGCAATCTATATAAACCATGGGCCTGCCTGTCTGTTAAATAGTTTTCATATCTCACCCTGTAAGTCTCATGAAAATATATTTTTACATTATAAATATTTTATTTGGTTGTGGTTTTTTATCCCACGTAAATTTTAAACAATTAATGAGAGGGAATAGAATAAAAAATCTAACTGTCGCAGCCAGGAATCGAACCTGGATCTCCTGCTATCCGGGCCGGTGAACTTGCCAATTGTGCTACCAGGACGCGCCAGGTATCTCATTCAATTCCCACAACATTGGCGAGAGCCTAACCAACGAGAAAGAAAAGAACTTCGTCTTACACTCGAAGGAGCTGACATTGTCAAGCTATTTGTCGACTCTCGTCATTTGGCAAGTGCACCGGCCCGGATAGCAGGAGATCCAGGTTCGATTCCTGGCTGGGACAGTTAGATTCCCTCTCATTAATTGTTTAATATATTTTTACTTTTCATTTAGTCATCAATATGGTCTTACATTTTCCTCACTTTTCCATTACATTATATTTGCCATATTTCATTCCCTCTTTCTCTATATAATGCATACACAGTTTCGTTATTTAATATTATAGTATTTTCTCTATACATTCTATGATATTCTCTTTGTCTCTCCTAAAGTTTAGCTTTTCTTAGAATACAGTTTCCCAAATTGATAGTTATACCCATACTTTTCTACAGTTCTTTAGTCTAGTTTCCCAAGGTCATTGATTTTTATTTTTTGTTTATTCCTAATAGCTTTCTATCTGATACCTGTGGAACCATTTTTTATCATGTGCTTCTTCTAGGTTCCAATTAAATCCATATCTACTTATTTTTCATATTTCGTTTCTTAAAATTATCTCAAAGAAATTATTTATGATGACCTCACCATAGACCAAATATTCATACTATAAGTTCCAGCAAGGAGACTCATTACACACTACTCAAGTACTTTAAACTTAAAATTATTTAAAATTCTTGAAAAAAGATAATTTCAATATTTACATTGCAAACAAATAAACATAACAAATATATAAAGTTTAGGTTACCAACATTTGAGTGTTGACGATTTTTAGACGACAATTTTTTTAAATTTGCTCAGCAAACTCATTTTTTTTTAGAATCCAATAAGAGTTGGCTAAACCCTTTTTATAAAATACGAAACTCAACGTCAGTTATCTATTGCAAAAGAACTTTAGATAAAACCAAAATTATAACACAATATCGTTTCTATTGAAGTTATAAAAATATATGTTCATCATAGTTTGTTCACAACTCTTACAGTTATTTTCATAAATATTTCTCATGATATAGGTATTTTTTTTAACTTCTACAGAGTACAAATCCACTATAATTATCATATGCTGGCATGTTCAATATTCTTTTTAAAAAAGAAAAACTGCACATAACTGAGGATTGTTATGATTTTTTAATTTGGTATCTCTTTATTCCACTTCCTTATGGTTTCCTTGTAATCCCCCTTCCCATTATAAGACCAAGAAACCTTTTTTAAGAGAATTTAGTCAGGAATGTCTTGGAAGGTGAAGCATTAAAAACTGATTTCTAACCAAGAAAAGATTTTTTATTTTCACTAACGTTTTGGCCTAAATTTCAGGCCTTCATCAAGGCTGAAAATCAAAAGAAAAGAAAAAATAGAAACATTTAATGCAACACATTAATAAGTAAATGAAGTGGCATAACTGTGTGTAATCAACTATAAAAAAATAGATAAAACTGAATACTGAACATAGGTATGAGAAAAATACATAATATTATCAAAGTAATATACAAATTTGGTTAAATTTACTAATTTTGTTTCATGTACCATTTGGTTGCAAATCAGTTGTTTATTTCTTCAGCTCCCAAGACTGAATTCCAGAAAGACCTCTCAAAATAGAACAATATTCGACGTTTCCGCTAAACAATCATAAATCAATTTTCTTTTCAGTACCGACTTTTTAGTTATTCATTTTTATAAACATTTGTCGAGTGAGTTTTCTGAGAGCACAAGCATAAATATAGCTAACAAGAATTCAACAGTGCTCCTGCTGTTTTTGTCCAGGTTACAAAATTGACATTCGATATTCCAGTAAGTGTTTTGTTTGGTCATCAACAGTTTATCATCAATCAATCCTCATCAACGTTACTTTTAGATGAGCGCGAATAGTGCTGCCCATGAGCCTTTTTATATGTCTTTCAGACAGTCCAATGCGTATTTCGGAATGGTCTTTCATTTAAGCCCGATTCATGCTTCAAAATATCATATAACCAATTCTCAAGTCCTACATCTAAAATACAAAAAGCATTACATTACTTCTCTACTTTGGCTCGTTATCCTATCTATTGCCTCCTCCAGACGTAGACTTAAGAAGGTCGAGTATGAAAAATGTCTAACTGTTGAAAATTCTTCCTGCTTGATGTTAAAAGGTCAAACATAAATGACAATAATTTTAACTCGCTTATTTATTGCCCAAATACACAATAGACAGCTTTTTAGGAGCTTAAACTAATGACACAATTTACAAAGGTCAACTTTCCGCTGTGAAAGCTACGTCAAGATTGAGACGAAACCTGCCAGAGAGGTTACAGATGGTTTAAAATTATTGCATATCCTATTCTCTAATTAACGACTGCCCTAAATTGAAGAAATATATCAATTTGAAATAAAGTTTCAAATAAAATTTCTTAGTACTAAATATTATTACAGTTATTTGTTTTTTAATGTTATTATTATTTTTTTATTTACTGAATTTTTTCTGTTTTTTATTATGTAAATGTATATTAACGTTCTCAAAATCAAAACTATGTTTAAATGCGCCAAGCTTGAACGAAAACTTATTATCATCTCCATTATTGAGATTTTTCGGTAAATGCTAGATGTGAATATATGTGATGGTTATCCAGATTCACTAATTGTAAAAGAAATATTAAAAGTGGAAAAAAACTCAGCAACAAAAACAATAATATCATAGATATAATTGAAGAAGAAAAGGGTATTTTTAATAATTTGACAATAGCTAATAAATGAGGTAAGAGCTCTCTCTTAAAGCATTCTAAAGGAAAAACTACGAAAATTAAATTAGTATCAACACGTGAGTGGCGTTACTCATTTATTGCAACTATTCATTTGTAGTCTCTTAAAGTTTCTTGTAGGATCGTTGAACTCGTAGTCAGTGATAATCCGGTTGTACTGTTCACTTTTAGAGTGAATTCGAGGTTAGTTATTCGTCAAAATCTAATGAAGTGGACATTATATAGAGGTAGACTAGCTCTGAAGATGTGGATGAATGATCCTGGAGTAAGTAAGTAAAGACAATTTTTGGGGTGCTGTGATAAATTGGGAAGGGGGGACAATCTTGGCAGTAGCCCTAGAAAACATTATGAGAAACTAATCTATGAGTGTTTAGAATAGTGTGGTTATCCGCAGGTAGCCCTTTGCATCATGACCCAAAGCGGTTGAAACTTAGGTTAAATTTAAAAAAATCAACACAAAGTTATTGCGGAAATTTTTTTTTCTCTTGCAATTACTCCTCTGGTTGCCGGAAACTATATCCTGCCTTATCAACAGATGGCGAGGCGCTATCACTGCCTGTTGCTGATAAGGAGGGGGGAGGGGGGAAGATGATAAGTAGGTCGGGCTTGGTCCGGCTGCTTTCTATCCAGAATCTTGCGTAACTAGCCTCGTTGGTCAGACGGTACCTCCACTGTCTGCTTGTCCGCTCATATCCGCCATCTTGATCGCAGACACCGTCTCATTTTGAAATGTCGTCAAAGAGAGGTTTATACTCTCCCTATTGGTGATCATCGTTGTACCAGTTAACTCTCATTGCGGTGATTTGCCAGATATCCGTCAAAAGATTAATCTATTTTAAAAAATCAATCTATTCTTCACGTAAGTAACTTACAAATTTTGAATATGACAGAATATTATCTTCTCGGCAGTTGAATTTTTTTTTGCGCTTTAAAGTCCAAAAATTCTGAAAATAAAAAAAATTCCTATTTGAAATTATTGTCGTCCTCTAGAGCCAACTGATCTTTGTTGCTTTGCTCATTATGTTTTTGTAATAAATGAAGAAGAAACGTTTATTAAAACCAAATCCCTACTTGAAACAAAATACTAAATAGAATGGAGATAAATTTGGTAACTCATTGTCTTTCCCGACAATCATTTAATAATCTAAAGAACCAGATATGTAAGTTTTTTTTATGCAGCTACCAAGCGATGCACTTTATCTTCTTATTCTGTTGCAACTATAAACGCACACGCATTTTTTAGAGCATTTTAGTCATTCTTTGTGTACAGGCCGGTGTTCACATTGTTCATGACACTTGGGAGTCAAAAATCCCAGGTTCAATATTCACTGTGCTCAAGTACTTTTTCATTATTTTTTTTTCTTTTTATCTGTGGTTCAATGTGTTTTAGAATTCATTGTGTGCAAGTTGAAATAACCAGCCGTAATTTTGAATTATTCATTCATTACTGAATGGGATAAAATCAAGCGGCCAGAACGCTTTGCATGCCCAAACATTCTCGAGTAAGCTGCGAAGAAACAAATTCTAACAGGTTTTAGCCCAGTTCAATTGGCTCGTTATGGGAAAGATTTTTTTTTTTTTTTTTTTTCAGAATGAAAAATCTATAATTGAAATATTTATTTGAATACAATATGTATTAATGTATTAAATTATTTTAATTCCCACTATAAACATGTAACATCGTTTCAAATGTTTATGGTGGAAATTAGAACTATTAAGCCTACCAGAAAAATTCAAATGTTAAGTGATGAATGAATACGTTTTTTTCAATTTTATTTGGGCATAGCTTCTTTCGAAAGACACAGCTTCAATCTCTTGGTTGCCTGCACTGAGATTATTTATTTAATTATATTATTCTTTTTTGCCTTCAAATGCAAGATCTCCCAAGTAGTTACTTTGAAATTATATATGAGGGACATAATTTTTATTAATCATACAAAAACTCCAAAGTTCACGGAAGGTAAATATGAGCTGTTGAGCAGTCTAGTGAACAAAAACATTATAGTTACAGAAAATACTGCTTTTTTTCCCCCCGTTATCTACTACTCACCTAGGGATAATTGTTTTCCAGGCTGCCGAATACAGCTGGGAGACGGAAGTCCTTTTGTTCGCGAAAGAAGCGTGGTCACCATACTCTCTGACAGCCTGGATG
>KZ808293.1:61582-72936 GCA_000696205.2 Oncopeltus fasciatus
AAAAAAAAAAAAAAAAAAAAAAAAAAAAAAAAAAAAAAAAAAAAAAAAAAAAAAACACAATCCAGAAGATATTTGTTCGGATAATGAGTTTTCTTCATATACTCAAATATATCATATTCTTTTATAACTAATAACGAAAAAAAAAGAAGGTATCTAGATCATTAAATTTCGTCTTAGTCTAAGTTACCTGCTTGTTCGAGCAAAAATGAATACGTTCAAAAGGAACCGTAGAATCCAGGAAATTACATTTTTGAATAATTACATTAATTTACGTTTTTTCGTAAAAATATAATACATAAATGTAACAAAATTGAATTTTACACCCACTATGTTTTATAAGTATTTTCGTGACTCCAAAAATGAAGAAAATATTAATAATTTTTTATTGATACCTCTAATACTCCATCCACTCGATGAAATCCACTGACAACCACTCAAGGCACAAATTAACTCATCCAACGGTTTGAAAAATGAGCTAACCTAATTTGGTTTCTTTAGTTTAAAAATCACGGCAACCAGTAAGAGTAACACACACACACACAAACACATGTATATATAATTTTGAACGAACCATATTTTTAGATTTTCCTATGTAGGATTAGTGGCGATCTGTGGAATTCTTATTTTTATAAGTTGTTTCATGGTTCCAACGCTAGTAGCGTGATTTTTCGAAGAAGAATCTGATAAATCATAAAAATTAGAATCGAATTAATTTCCACTGAACACGTTCTTCAGGAAGAAGACATTTGCACAAATAAGTCTAGCGATTATCCAATAGTGAATTTCCTCCCAAATGCAGCACTACTTTCTGAAGATTCTTGTGAGGACCTTGTGGGACTTTGATGTTTTCATGTAAGGATAAGTGAGAGCAATCTTAAGAAATTGCTTATCGTGTAAAGTCAAGAGAATCCGGAATGGTAACATATTCCGTACACACTGACGTGTGTAGTAACTAATCCGAGACTCTGGGTAACGCACTACTGGAGACAACAAGAAGGCTGTGATTCTAAATACAGTTTCACAGAGAAGCGAGCAGTAATTTGAAGAAGTTACAGAGGACCCCGAAGTAATTTTCCACGTCTTGGGCAGAAGGGAGCCGACTTCAAGGACGTCACACCAAATTACGGAAAAGTAGAAAGTATGTTCCCAACGTTCTCTATTTCAGTTGCTTTCCGCAAATTTTCAAGAAACGTAGCTGTTAAAGGCCTTTTCCCAAAAGATTATTTTGAAAATGTCCCACTTTGAGTCTAGTGATGAGGGCGGAGGGGGGGAAGGGCAGCTACACATCGCTTCTGTTACAAAATTTTGAAAATCATAAAATATTTTCAAATATTGAGAAGCCTAGTAATCTGACAAAATTCAAAAACGCGCTAAGTACTTTTATACTAAAACTAGCCTATAATAAATAACAAAAAGCACTTGAGAAAATAAATTTTAATAAAAATCATTATTTTTTAGATTCTGTTTATAATAAAATATTTTGTTGGCATAGTAAAAATAGTAAACATATACATATATTAAAAAAATTTAGGTCAATTGATCCCACTCCTAATAAATTTAGGCATTAACGTCCAAAAGGTCATGTGGCCATCTTATTTGGAGTCGTCGAGGTGGATTTTACTCCTAACGACACCTTGACTAAGCGAGGTAGATTAGAGTGAAATGGGAGCTTACTGTGGAATAGAGGAAACCGTGTGGGCTAAGAGAGTGATAAAACATATAGAAAAATTTACAAAAATATTATAAATATGTAAATCAAAATGAAAATAGATTATTAATTACTGTTACTGGTTTAAAAAAATATCATTATTATTATAGTTCAACCCCCATCTACCCCTAAGTTGTGGAGAGTCTTATATTTTTAATGAATCGCCATATATATGAAAATTTTAAATAATTATAAACATAAAAAGCCATTAAAAATTTTATTTTTAAGAAACGTAGTAAAATATTAAGAAGTGCATTTAGAATGCATTGTTTTGTAATATAAAGTAATGTCTTCCTAAGAAATGTATGTGTTTCAAAATTGTATATTTTTCTCTTAACTATGTTAAATATTGTTTATGTTTTTATCATTTTGGAGAATTCTTTTATACAAATGGATTTTTTTAAAAATCAGAACTAGTAATTTTTATATTAATTTTTAATTACATATCTATATTTTATTATATGTTTGTAAATTTTTTTCCATTTGTATATGTATTATTGTATACTAACCCTGAGGAAGAAAGAATATTTATCAAAAAGTTGGCTGAAAGTACCTAGTGCGTATTTAAATGTGACTATAAATGTCTCTGAAGGCAGCAAAGTGATTCTTATAATGGAAGTTGAGTCTTCTTAAGAAAAACTGCAGGAGACATTCATTCTTTCATTACCAAAAATTAATATTTTATTTTTAAATGTCTTTTTTAATCCGTTAAGTTCAAATTTGAATAAATTAAGAATTAGTATTTTAGACTTTTTCGATGCATCTATTCTCAGGTCTTTTTGTCATGTTTCCCACTTGTCTAAGACATTTAAATGTTTATGTAAGATACCTGGATCTAAGCTTACATAATGTTAAAGCCAGCTTTCGTTAAGGTTTTCACATAAATTTAAAGTTTCACCCAAATTAAGTTCAGTTGGCCTAGACTGAACGAACGACCTAATCAATCATGGAAGCTAATGCTTCCTCAGGGTCGATGGGGGTTCTCTCGAAGAAATGAGCCACTTACTTCCTTCGAGAGCGCAAGTAGGCCCATGACCCAAAACCCCTCATGCAATTCCAACTGAGACCTTTCGGCGGGGGCATGCCAACCGGGCGAAATGGGTTAGCCCTGCCTGGAAGCGGCATGTGCTCAGGCGACGTTACGAAATGCAAACGCAAGGTGGATAACTCCGGACCGGATTCGCGTGGTGTGGACCCAGTGCCGGAGATTGTACAACAAGTGGGACACCTTGGTGGAAGGGGGTTAGAGCTGCACGGAAGAGATCGGGCCTAAATGACCCTTCGTTCATCAAGCGTATGTAGGGCACATCTCAGGTTTGCAATCACCAGCAACATACCGCCAGGGGTATATACGTAACTTAGACAAAGATAATTACACCATACTTACAAATTAGTAACGCTAGTAATATATTTAAAATTTCTTTATGGTGAGGGCCACAACTAAAAAAAAAAAAAAATTTAATCCAGAATGTAGGAGTCGCCTAATCTAAACAGATTTCCCATGTTTCATCAAAGATATAGATTAAACAAAACAATACGGTAAATTATGTACATGCGCTGCTCTGTGGGACACAAAACTCACACACTTGCAGTCTCTTTTTACCTCCCTTCCAATCGCTTTAAATAATGTAGAGAGGAGCTATCACCCAAGTCATTGGGTGTCTGTACGACGGCCAACTGCCCCAATTTTATCTTTGCTTGGCCATTGGCAAGACACTAACCAAGCAAGGATAAAATTGGGGATACAACTGGTTCTCAGAAGCTCAGTCACAGCCCAAAGCAATCGGTTAGAGATATGGCGAAAATGCGTCCATTCCCAGTCTCCAAAGTAATTACAAATGCATTCCTATAATAAAATAAATTTATATTTCATGTCAGTTCAATACATTCTTATAATATCAAGATTGGTGAATAATTCATTGTTTAAGTAGGCTCCCAGAGTCTCCAGAAATATTCATAAATTCTTCTGTCAAACTTGCCCGTGTAATTCACTCTTCAGCACTAAAATGACATGCGAACAAAAACAATCTTTTGGTCATTTTTCAGTCCTGAAGATCCTATATCTCCGAAGCAAAAATTTATGAATTTATATATATANTAACGTGAGTTAACAATCTAGCTTATCAAAGAGAATTTCAAGATATCGTTTGTCTTAAAATTTCATACTGAATTAATTACACTAAAATTCATCTAAGTACGCACTAAGTACTCTAAAATAGAGATTAATAATTTTTTATACGTTTTCATTGTCTGCTCAAGCATCTTTAAAAACAAAGACACACCCATCAGTATCCAAGTTTTTATTCCAAGTCATTAGCCTCATAAATTTAAAAATGTGTTTAAAACTTTCAAGAACGATGTAGTGAAAACTCACTGTCATATTATTGAGCATATAATATCTAATAAACTTTACAATATATTTTACGTCGAAAAATAAAAATTGTAGGATTTTAACATGTTTTTCGTTATTTATGCATTTAATTTAGTAATTTCTATTGATAGCTTAAACTACATTTAAGTAAAAAAAAAAATGATAAACTGAAACAAACCCGTGTCTTAAAAAAGAAAAAAAAAACTGCCATGATTTTGACTACAGCATCTCAAATAAGGGGTTTGGCGTAAGATCTTCTCCAAAAGATTCGTAACAGACATCTTCTACGTAAGAGAGTTATATGGTACGTAACCTAGGATCCTGGAAGGAACAGGAAGAAAATATAAAAACTGTTTTTAAAAAATATACTCTAAAATACTCAATTGAAAGTCTCCTTAGAGAGAGAGAGAGAGATTCGATTCCTGACTTTCCCTCTGGCACGAAACAGTCAAAGATTTCTTGAAAAGAGATTTTTCTTAGAGCGCTAGACAATAGGACATTGGAAGAAAAACACCCGAACCGAAAGACTGAAATACCCTAAAACAATTACAATTTTTTTATTTTTTTTTTATGAAACTTTTTTTTTATTTATTCCATTCCGTTAAATAAAAAAAAAGATTTTGTCATTTGATTACAATGAAAAGTAAAAATGACATTCACACATCACACGCATGATGTGACACAATCACATGAGGAGAGAAGGTGACCAATGACACCACTCTCAAATTATTTACAGGCATTGTCTCCAGGATGTCAAGGGGCCATCTTCATTTGAGTCGACGGGGAGGGTTGTAGGGGTTGGAGTTGAAAGACATGGCCTTTACTAGTGGATTAGGATGGTATGGCAGTTTACTGTGGAAAAGTATGAAGCGGAAGAAATGAGATCTTGAACAAAAGGAATATTAAGATCGTGGTAAAGGGAGGAATTGGATACGTAATAGGGAGCATTTGCAATTGTTCTCAGGGTTTTGGATTGAAAGGACAGGATTCTTTGGATGTTGGAAGGCTTAATTACAATTTTATCATGTTTCTTAAGCAAAAACTACAAAATTAGGATTTTATTCAGAAAAAAAGAAAAAAAAAATAGAAAATAAAATAGTGTAGTCAGGTTTTCGGCCTAGATGAGAAAATAAAATACACCAAATATTTTGCGTAATTATTTTATGTTTTACCAACATTTCGAATTACATAGTAAGACATCATTAGGTCAACAAGGATGTATAGAGTGATCTCCGAGAGAGCTCATGGTCACATCGTAGACAGCAGAACAACAAAGCGAAAGATAGAGGATGGAGTATATGTAGACTTCCAATTTTAAGTCGAAACATTGGCAAATAATGAAATGATTTCCCAAAAATTTTGGTGCAATTCATTCTCCCATCCTGGCCGAAACCCGAGACTCTCCCACACGAAATACTCGCAAGGATTGAGCGCCTCCACAGAATTCCCTTTTGAAATGCGAAACCTGACTACAAGTCCTCTTCGCGCTGGGAGATATTCCATCACTTGACGGGATCCCTTCCTCCATGCGTACTTGAGAGACACTCAAACCCCTTCGGCTGGCGTTCGTCGAGGGGGGAGAGGAAAGATAGCTTATCAATCTCCTCACTTAAAGGCTATTTTTAGCGGATCCCTCGAAAACAATTTTATACCGTGCTAAATATTAAGGTTTTCAATTGCAAACCGTTCAATTCATACATTTTTCGATGAAATCACAAGGGATGGAAGACGACCGAATTGAGAACTTCATGGGTGAAAAATAAAATTTTAAACTATCGTCTTCTTATATATTTTTACTATAAACGCATTATAATTAAGACATTTAAGAATATAATATCAAATTTTGGGCGCTTCTCCTACTTATCCTTTTCGTAAATTCTAGCCTTAGTGGCCCTAAATTTTACTCTTTGCCATCTTCAGCTGGTAAGCCAAAAGAGTATATTTCTCTCATTAATGTTCAAATGTAATTAAATATATTTCATATTTTGCTGTCCATTATTCTACCAATTTCTGTGCAAAACAATTACACTTCTCCCTCCCCCAGAGGTATAGTAATAGCATCAAAGGATAAGGAGGAAAAAAAGGGAGCCTTCAACTTTCGTAGTTATTTTCTTAAATGCCTGCCAAATTATGCTTTTTTCGTAAATAAGTTTTGAATATAAATGTTATAAAATTGAATATTGCACCAATCACGGTTAATAAACTGAATCGTAGCAGTAATTATAACAGAATATTTCAATTATAAATTTTGGTTGAGGTCTAATACCATATTCTCCCTCACCAAACATTGCGAAATAAATAACATAAAATAAACGAATTTATTTAACCATTTTCAATACAAATGAAACACCTATTTGGTTTTATATTTTAAATGAGGTGGTCCGTCGAACCCTAATATATAAATTATTAAATGTTTTCCTAATTATTTTTAATTTTTATAGAATATAAAAGTTAGAAAATTATATCTTAAACAAATTACTTCTATGCATTTTAATATTATTACGAGAAACGTTGCGATTTTAAATTTTATCTCGTTCTAACCCTCATGATTTCAGCTATCAACAAAATCGTCAGGCAGTTCGTAGAAACACAGAGTTGAGTTGCTTTTTTTTCAAAATTGCTATTACCATAACGCGTAAAGACAAATATTACGTCCTCATAAGTAGTACCGTTAAAATCTGTTTTTTTTTTTTTTCAAAAGTCACGACATGTTATTAACTTGATCAACATGATTTGTTTACAAAATAATCGTCTAAAATCACATAATGTGTGCTGCTCGACTTTAAACTTAACATAAAAAATGTATAAACATATTGTCTGCTGAATGTGATGAATACAATAAGTAAATTATTTTAAATTGTATAATAATTTACTACTATTTGCCCCATATTAATTCTTTTTTAAGGATTTATAGACAACGAATATTTATTTTTTGTACTTTTTTGTGTTTTTGTACTTGAGTGTTTATGGCCAGACCTCAGACTGGGGACATAGGGCTCTCCTAACTTGCCAAATGCAGGGTGATCAAACCTCCACAAAAGCCACGCTAAGCTGCGATTTTCTATAAAGTTGCACTCCCTTAAAGAAAATGTTGTCTGTAGCCTGACGTATCTGATTGGTCCAGAAGAGAGGGTCGTTATTTTTCGACGCACAGGACAAACCTGGTCCTCCCTCTGGAAAGAGTAGAGATCAAGTGCATTGTCTTCAGCGTACCCAGGTCAGGTGGATGAGGAACTTGAAGAACAATATGTGTTTTCCAATTGGGATTTTAACCCAGTACCCACAGAACACGTGTCACGCACGTTCTGCTCTAAACAATACATCCCCTCATATATATACATGAGTATATGCTCGCGAAAGTAAACGTTAAAAAAGAAACAATATTTGCCATTTAAGGAAAAACAACAGAAGACTTAGATAAGTGTAAATAAAGAAAATAACTCACTCTCAGCTGCCCATCTGGAGCCGTTCTGGAGAGCGGTGAGGTACACCTTCATGGAGGACCTGCACTGTCCGGAGATCTCCTTTTCCGCGGGGAGGTGATTTGGATCCCAGCGGTGAGGACTGTACAGCCCGGCGGCCCATTCCAGACCCTGTTCTCCAGAGACCAGCACTCCAAGGAGCAGGCAGAGCAACGGCCCGCTCAGACACAAGTTCATCCTGGAAGCATACACATTTGTAAGGATATGAAATTCCAGTGGGACTGCAGAAGCTCAATACTCAATAATGAACCAAGAGAAAAACAAATTGTTTTAATAATATTAATAGATATATTGTTTCATTATTTTTTATCCTGCGACAGATGATTGACTATTAAAATGGTCGGAGGTTGTTTGGCCGTCGAGTATTATGCTAGAGAAATTAGTCAGGGTTTAGGTCAGGATCAAAAAATAAAATACTTAAAAAGTGTATAATTTTATTATTGCTGATGTTTCAACCTAACTTGTAAATCCTCATCAGGGCTGAAATACACACGATATACTAAACTGTTTTATTCTGCACTCTGAGATGTGATTATAAACCTCCCTCAGGTATCCTCCAGACATCGCTATCGTGATTATTGAATTTCAGCCCTGAAGATGACTTAAAAGTTAAGTCAAAACATAGGCAATAATAAAATAATTGCCCAATAATTTTGGAGTTTTTAAATTTTCTGATCATGCCCCAAACCCCGATTAATTTCTCCAGCATTGACAATTAAGATATTAATTTTTCGCTTTCATATTTGTAGCAGAAAGTATTGCAAGTTTATCCAAGAGAAGAGAATTTTACTGTTGAAGAATAAATGCTCATAACAAATTTCTTCAAAGAGAGATACGGTTTCATAGACGATATCGAGAAAAATTTGAGAATGATGAACATACCATCGAGGTACATACATGAAACATCGCATAATTACTAGCAAATGGTGCGATTTGGCGACAAGTGATAAATTACACAAAATATACTTTACAATCACATAAACATTAGATAAAGAAATATCTATCAGTCAACTTCCAAATCAAAAATACCTAAAAAATATGAGTTATTGTAAAATCAAACTAATAAAAGCATATTATTTTATGAACTTTATTCATTAACAATAACTTAATAAGTTTCGTACTACACTTGGCTTCGTTCAAAACTAATTAAGATAATATATAAGTTTATAAGTTATAAAACAGGAATAAAAAAAAGAAGAAAAGATTCAATTACCACCGAATCATTTTTGGATGCCAAAACACTGGAAAAATTCGAAACAAGTATCTAGTGTAATTCATTAAGTATTCGCTTTATATATATACTTAAACGACTGCTATAATTTATAGTCGGAAAATATTAAAACCTCTCATAAATAATTTATTTTTTAACGTAGAGCCCAATTTGTTTTTATATAAAAATTTGTTCAAAATTCAAACAAAACGCATTAAATAATCTGAAATCGGATTACAAATAAAGAAATTTATCTTTTAAACCTAAGTTGATAAAATTGGTTGTACAGAGTATTATAAAACCCTATAATTTTTTTTTTGCTGTGTTAGCCTCCCTTGGAACCACCTTGGGTCATTGGAGGGAGGGGCTATCTACACGTTGCCACCCCATTTTAAACACACATGGCTCAGGACAAGCTCCTATTTATAAATAAAATATTGACCTGGGCGGGATTTGAACCCGCGGTGTCAGGATTGCGAAACCTGTACGGATCCCTGAGCTAGCCTGGCGACCCCCCTATAAATTTATTTATTTAATTTTTGTATAAGTTGGTGTACCTGGTAAGTGAAAACATGCGGCCTAGTGAGCATCAAAGATC
The DNA here is from genome assembly GCA_000696205.2 of Oncopeltus fasciatus. Classification (NCBI taxonomy): domain Eukaryota; kingdom Metazoa; phylum Arthropoda; class Insecta; order Hemiptera; family Lygaeidae; genus Oncopeltus; species Oncopeltus fasciatus. The sequence continues at coordinate 70,952 of KZ808293.1, forward strand.
AAATAAAATATAATAATTACAATATAATAGCAGAGTAAATAATTAATCTTTTCTGTATACGACCCTTTAAAAATACGGTCCTGAAGTACACTACATCATGGGTAATCCAAAAATATTCTCATTATCGTACAAAGAAAAGTTTTATGTGATATTTTATGCAAAAAGATCGTAAAGAAAAACTTATTTTTTTTCGCCCTTACTCTCCAAAAATAAACCTCATTATTAAATCAATATAACTTTGCCTCCCAACCTCCATTTCTTTTCAGTTTTCACCAAATGTTTTGCTTTCCTTTTAACTCCAAAGTTTTGCTTACGCCATTCTTTAAAGTACTGAATGAGTGTCAGCATTAATAAATGAGCCCTGCTCAGAGCTCTCAGCCCTGACCCAGCTTGCAATTTAATGATTCAGACATCCTCCCCCTGACGGGCGATTAGCACAGACTAAGGCGGGGCCGGACCCGGGGGACAACGGTCCCGAATATTCATGTGCTCTCTGGAGAAAGGATCGGACGGACTGAATCCCACGGGCACCTGTAGGCTGACTCCGGTCAGAATAGGGATACGACAGTTAATATCTGCCGACACTCATTAAATGGGTGTATGTTACGTTATGTTATAATCTTAGTTTAAACGAACCGAGTATTAATTTTTTTATTGATTCTCCATCTGCGTATCACCAATCAATATATCAATATATATACGTTATATTGACATATCCTACTTAATCCACATAAAATAATGCTTGCAGTCAGCTCCTTTCCTAGAAGCTCCCCACCCTAACCAACCCTATCTCATCTTCCCAGAGATCCTTCTCGAGTCAGTCTCGTTACAGCATTGCACCAGGCTAGTTAAGTCTCATTGCATCCTTACACCAGTTCAGTTCTAGTCTCGTTACAGCCTTGTTTCGGCCTTGTTCCATCGAGGTTCTCCTACTAAATATTATTTACTTAGCGAATATAAGTGATAATTTTAGTGATCCCTTTGATTCATTGTAATAGACTCCGATCAAAACTATTTGATCGTTAAATGTAAATATTGGATTGATGAATAAATTCTTTTTAAAAAGCAACTATCCATCGAACCCAATATAACTTATATACATACATATATATATATACTCATATGAGTGTTTATGTGTGTGCGTGTGGTGGATATGGGTCTATGAATCTTTGTTTTTTTTAGACTAATGAAGATACTAACGGGAATTAAAGCGAATCCAGAGTGAGCGCAAAGAGATATTTTAGAAGTTAGCTTTGGAAAGTAAAGTTCGCTGACGGATGAGGCTGGCCGCAGACCGCAAGTTGGCTGAGTGAGCAAGAACTTCAGGGCCAGGACGATGGCCGTTGATCCTCACCCACTGCACCAGCTCAGGTTTGCTTTGCTTTGATGCGTCGGGTTTGATCGGAGGAATGTATGTGAATATTGAGTGTATGTACGCAAGCGCTTACGCGCGGTAAAAAGGAGGCTTTAGTTTGCCTCCGATGCAGCTCTTGGGGAAGAACGGCAAAAGGTCACCACCCTATTCTTAAACACCTAGCCCCGGACGTGACGGAAGAGAGAAAAAACCTTAAACTAAATTATGAAGTGGCACTTGACTCTCAAACCACTCTGTTGGAGTTTTCTTTTCACCGCAATTTTCATTCTCAATTAAGTTAATCTCTGAGCTTTTGATTTTTTTTAAACATTCCACTCAATACTAAATAAAACTTATAAAATCATACAAAAAAACTATTAGTGAAAATTATGAATCAAAAATATGTTATATCTTTTAGTCAATTTGAAGAGTGAGAGATTTGACATGTTAGTTACAATAAGTTAAATTTAAATTTTAATTTCTATACATTTTGTATTATAATGTTGTTTTTTTATTAGTAAAACACACTTAAAGAAGAAATGATATGTTATTTTATAACATAAAAACATTCTAATCTCGATAATTTTCGTTTTAAAGTTCATCAATCCTTTTTTTTTTTTTTTTTTTCACT
>KZ808293.1:75637-86962 GCA_000696205.2 Oncopeltus fasciatus
TCTAAACGACCATGGCCCAGGACGAGCTTTTACTAATAAATAAAGGCTTGCCCAGGGTGGGATTTGAACCCGCAGTGCCAATATTGCAAGACCAGGACGCATCCTTCTATAGGAACCAAGATTTCTCTGGTGCTCATGGATCACTCTTCAGTTACCATGTGCATTAACTTATGCAAATCAAGTTCTCAGGAGGTAGGATGACCTTACTCCAGAACTCAGGCCTACAGACTGGGGGATACTTGCAGTAATAAGCAATCAGGGAATTTAGTGTCCCATGAAGTAATAAGAGATCAGGATGAGTTCCAGAGAAAACGATTGATTATTTTGTTCTAACTCACCAATAATGATTGATGCTTAATATATGCAGATCTTCCATGTTTCATTGCAGACGTACATAATAACTGCGAGAAAACAATGAAATTTTAATTTAATTTAAAAGACTGAGAAAACAATTTATAATGTATGACCACTAAACAAAGTTTTAGACCGGTTGGGAAGGAAAATTAAAAGAAGAACATTCTAGCCACATTCGTAAATTTATTTCTCAATAAGCGTATTCCGTAAAAATGTTTAAAATAAGTGTTAAATAAATTGTATTTTACACCAATTACTAATCGTACAATTTTTCGTTTCTTAAATAAAAATAAATAAATAAAGGTCAAAATTTTAGTTTTTCTCTAAATCCACCCCATTTTTTTTTTCATTAGTTAAAGACAAAAAAATAATAACTACGTTTGCAATGAAAAGTGTCAACACTGAATTTGGGTACTGTATTTTTAAAATAATAGTTCCCACCCATCATCGAATTTATATTGATAAATAACTTTTTATGACATTTTTTTAAATGTTATACTATAATATACAGGAAATGCTACCTCAGCCGAGACTCTAATCCGGGTCTCCTGCTCCTCCTCCAGCCCGGAAAGCAGGAGACCCGGGTTCGAGGCCCGGCTGAGGTAGTAAGATTTTTTTATTCTAACTCCCTTGCATTTCTTGTATAAAATTAAACGTGGGATTAAATACCACAGCTAAAGTCATTATTTTACAAAATTATACTATAATGTATAAATGTAATAAAATATAATTTACACCTCACCTATATTATTATATTTCTTTTTGTAAAGACTATAAAATGATTTTTTTTTTTTAATTTTGGATTAAGACTAAGTTCGCCTTCTTCTCAGCCGATTTCAGCCATTCAAAATCTAATAAAATTAGAAACCGAATTCGCATAACAATTGCATTCTATTTTATAAATATTATTTTTGTTGTGGCATTTAATCCCACGTAACTTTTAACAATGTTTATTGCAAGGGAACAGAATAAAAAATCTAACTGTCCCAGCCAGGACTCTAAATGGAAACGCACGGCCCGGAAAGCAGGAGGTCCAGGTTCGTGTCTTGGCTGGGACAGTTAGATTTTTTATTCTGTTTCCTTGCACTAAAAACTATTACATCCTATTGATTACGGAATATGCTAATATATTTATATATTTAAACTATAGCTATAGTTCCTCAGGGCGTTGTCTGAGCTCCTTTTTGAGATCTTATGAATCTTAATTAAACCTTCGTTCCTTTGGAGATTCGCTCTTAGGCGTGGGAAGTAATAAGAGCTAACTTAATTTCCTAAAATCAAAAGTTTGCTGATAAAAGTTGAATGGAAGAATAATTAATATGTCGCTACTGATTTAATAAGTATATTTTGGAAGTTGGAGAAATATTCGCAGACAGGATAAGCCCATTAAGGCTGGCTACAGCCCTGGATCCCAGTGTGTAGGTCACCGCCCCAATAATTTCAGTGGTAATGTTTAACTTTTACTTCGTAGCATTAAGTGTATTTCATTAGATGTATTCTGGTAGGTACAGAGTGAAAAGTAAATCCATAGAAATTATAACTGTGTTTCACGCATTATTAACTTGTATACTGTTTATTTTTTATTTTATTTTATTTATTTTTTTAATGAGAAAAGACATTTGATTTGTGTTGAAACAAACCATTAAATTATTCGTAAACATTATGCATGTACTATGTTGTAAGAAAGAGACAGCTTCCTGATCCAGCTGGTTCAGAGTGAAAGGTAGTGGTTCTTAAGCAATGCACGTATTTCCTTCAAGAAATTCCCCATCGGGAAATTTTAAATTTACGTATATTTTTTTTTTGTGTTAGGGTTCGGTCAAGATAGATCCATAAAATATAATTTAAGAAATGTTTATAGGGACATCGTGTTACCTGGATACCATAATTCATGACTGAATGAATAAATACCATATCCAGACTAAACTATTAATCTCTATAATTCATGACTGAATGAATACATACCATATAAAGATTACACTAAAAATCTATACGGTCAATAACTCTTCATTTAATTTTTTTTTAAATTAAACACTTAATTTAATACTTGCTAAAAGAATCTTAATAATAGAAAAACATATAACTTATTTCAATATCTGATACCTAAAATTTTACGAAAAATTATCAAATTCTTTTAAACAGATCCCAAAAAGAAAATTATTGTAAGTTGATTCTCAACATCCCACTCTATTTTAAGTTGGTTTATTCATACTAACAAATAGTTACAGGCTTCCTCGGCAGGGCTTTGTTAACTTAATTTTAATTACTGTCTATGGCTTCCATCTTTTTTTGTCGCAAGATTTTTTTTTTTCTAGGTACTGTTAAGGAATAAATTTTGCAGAAAATTAACTGTAGAAAATTGCCGCTTTTTACGAAAAGGGATATTTCCACTATTATAATTTAAAATTTTAAACAAAAATTTAATTCTGTTTTGGGATCACCCTCACTAAAGATTCTCGACGGTAATTCGATGTTGAAATAAATCTATAATTTCATTTTTTTTAAACAAAACAAACTAAGACCTTTAAGGAGATGCGTATTCTTTGCAGAATTATCATGTTTCATTGCAACACAAATCTGTGCTGAGTTTCATTGCAGTAATCTAAATATTACTCCCAATGCAGCAAAAAGACTTAGTTTGTAATCGCTATTGGGATTTCAGATTATCCCTCTCTCTTACTCATCCAATTTCGCTCAATAAAGAATCAGTTTTTCTTTTTAATTTTGAAAAGACATATTTCAGTATCCCTAATGTAGCATCAGTAAAAATCAGACGAAATCTTTTAAACGTTTCGTCATGGCACCAATGTGAATATCTTGATTTTCTACGAGAAATTTGCTAATTAAAGAAATACAGTAGACTGTCTACAAAGAAGAGGTATATTATTTCATGTATAATGAAAAGCCAATAATTAAAGGATCATAATAATGAATTTATAGGTAGAACACCATAGTTTATCATTAAATAAATTCTTCAGCATGTATGTGACAGTATGTGTTATATAAATTAAGGGTGATAAATAAACTACCCTCATTGGCTTCATGCAGGAATTTTAATACAAGTAAGAACCACTTGTGTAATGTTTAAATTGATTTTGTGAAGCCAATCGCAATGAATGCTTCTCTACAATGCTTCTAAAAGAGTATAACTAAATAACTTTGCAGGCTAGCACAATAGAATACATATTTTACGAGGCACTCAGAGTTTGAATTAATTCAAACCAGTCCCAAACTGGTAAATAGTATGAAAATAATAATATAAATCACTGTTTTAATTGAATCTTTTATCTCCAAAAATTATTTGTCATTGGTACCTACATGTTTTTCGCTTGAAGGTTAATTTGCACTAAACTTGATATAATGCCCATTGCAGGCCTAAAAAGGCCATTTGCACTCGCAAACTTTACATTTCAGGTAATGCTAGGAGTGTGCATTCGATTTATCTCAATAATAATTATAATTTTTTTTTTTTTAGTTTAAGTGACGAGCAAAATTTCATTAAGTAAAAAAATTATTTTGGCTTATAAACTGTGAAATCAAAATTTCGGTTAATGAAAACGGTAAATGTAAACCCCCACTTCTTATCGTTCAATTTTTATGTATAACTCCTAAAATGTTTTATAACTTTAAACATATCAGTGTTGAGTTTCTTTACTTTATCCTAAATATAACACCCGCTACATCGAAAAGCACTCGCTCTTGACATTTCAGGTAATTCCTACTTTTATTCAATTTTGCTCTTAGTCAAATTTAGACTTTCAAATGACAGTTAAATACGTGTACGAAATTTCATTACGAAAAATAAGTAATTGCTGAGTCTATGACTTAAAGTTAAACATTTACGTTCAAGTAAACCCATCATTTTTACTTGTTCAATTTCTCTTTGTTACTCCAAACACATGTCTTTCATCAATAAATAAAACCTTGTTTCAGTACTCAAAACTAAATATTACGTCTCTTTCATTGGAAAAAGCAAACAAAAAAAATTAAATGTACACAAACTTGGCATTGCAGAGAATACCCCATTCTCATTACTCGGAATAACGATCTTAACATTAGATGATTTTAGTTGGGCTGCGGTCAAGGTAGATCAAAAAAAATACAAATTTAATTCAATTAAATTTAACTCCTCAGTCATGGAAATGTGAACTCAGGGACAGGACGTCCTCTCTCGTCTTCATGATAGACAGCCCTGAAGATGGCTTACAATGTAAGCCGAAACATTGGCAGATAATCTTTTATTAAAAAAAATACACTTTCTTTAAATGTGTATTTTGTTTGGATCTACCTTGACCGAACTCCAACTAAAATCATCTAATAATAATATCTCCGGTCAAAAAACTTTCCTTTTTAACGATCCTATCCTTTAGTTTTGCTTTTAACAGATATACGCCGAATTAACAAAACTGAAAACTCTGGCTTCTACGGTTATAGCTTCTAAACATTTAGATGTATTTTAGTGACTTATGTCTAATTGGTAAGATCGGAGTAAATATAAAATAATTTTAAATAATCTGTCATGAGAATAACATGAATAGCTGCATTCGTCTGAAAGTCACTACAATCGATACAATAAGAACTGAAAGTAGTGAACAATTACAGCGAGCAGGAGACTGTATCCCAATCTAAACGACCATGGCTCTGGACAATCTTTTACTAATAAATAAAAGCTTGCCCAGGGTGGGATTTGAACCCGCAGTGCCAATATTGCAGGATCCAGACGCATTCTTCTGTAGGAACGAAGATTTCACTGGTGCTCATGGATTACCCTGCAGTGATTATAGGCATAAACTTATGCAAATCAAGTTCTCAGGAGGTAGGCTGACCTTACTCCAGAACTCAGGCCTACAGACTGGGGGATGCATTCCTAAGCAATCAGGGAATGTAGTGTCCCATGAAGTAATAAGAGATCAGGATGAGTTCCAGAGAAAACGATTGATTATTTTGTTTTAAACTGCATTCGTCTGAAAGCCAATACATTCGATTCAATAAGAACTAAAAGTACTGAACAATTACAGCGAGCAGGAGACTGTAATTACCAATTTATCCTGATATACCATTCATGGAGCAATTCCACTCGCCACGATACACAGCCGCCGCTAACTCTCCATCTGAGAGTGGCTGGGGGTAACGGCATCAGTATCCTCTGACGCAACTCCCGGTCAGCTGGCAAAGGAAAGTGGAGACGACCTTGAAGGAGCCACATCATCCCCGCCCCACATTCACCCCCTCCCTTCCCCGCCACACGTCCATCTTCCTCACATTCCACAGGGACATCATCTCTGGAAGCTGTAGAGTACAGCAAGTTATGCCACCTTAGTGCCATAAGGGATTGCATAGGGGATGAGACAAGGAATTGCCTACAGAGGCGGAATCTCAGGGAGAAGGGTTGGTTCTCTCAGAGATCCGTTTTTCTCACGTTGCCTGATGCTGTGTTTTCGACCCGGGCTTCCATCGCGAAATATAAGTTTATCTAGTCTATGTATACTTAGGGAGTCGCTATCTGGACGTATTCTCATATTTCAAGAACATAATTCATTAAGAGATTAAAAAAAAGTTCTATTGAACATGGAATGCTCATAGATAAAAAAATTTAGAGCATTCCATGTTTTAAAAAAAATATGAAATAGAACTCAGATCCCACTCAAAGCAAATAATCTTCTGATAGAACTATTGCCATCATGCTATAATCTATGTATATAGCTATATAGTCTCTATATACAGAGCTCTATATATAGAGTTATAGTCTCCAATAAGAGTATTCCCAATATTCCCCTTCTAACGTTCTTATAAGTACATATATCTATGCAGTTATTGGATCAGATTTACACAAAGATTAATAATTTAATATAGTCAATATATCACAATAAAAATTAAATACAAAGTCCTTAATAAAAATAAGTTTTATTTTTTGGTAAAGTGAAGATAAATAAAGTATTTCAGATTTTAAATCGTCATAATGTGTCTCAAAAATTAAATGATGTAGATAATGTTGATAGCCATTGCCAAATTTAGAGTGACATATGTCAAATTTAGATCCTCATAATAATAACGCTTTCTACTGTAGAGAAAAGATTGTCAATAAATTAAATTGTAAATGTTCTTTTTACATATTTTTTATAAGTATAGAAAATATCATTCTTCGTCGAAGCTATTTCGAATTAAATAATAAACAAATAATTTTTACTTTATTTGTGAAGATACAGATCAATTATAATTTAAAATAATGATTTTAGTTGTGGTATTTAATCCCACGTTAAATTTAATACAATAAATGCAAGGGAATTAGAATAAAAAAAATCTTACTACCTCTGCCAGGACTAATTTAGGTAGTAAGATTTTTTTATTCTAACTTCCTTGTATTTCTAGTATTGAATTTAACGTAGGATTAAACACCACAACTAAAATCATTATTTATAAAAAGTAATATAAGAAAAACGAGAGTCAAACATATAGCCGACAATGTTAACTCCTTCGAGCATAAGACGATATATTCGTCTTATTTTTATTTTCTGGTCTTTTTTTTTTTGGTTTTTTTTATACATAAAGTTGCGGCACTGGCCGTTCTCTCCCTCATGTCATTGTAGCTCAAAGTCATAGAGCAATACATAGCAAATTACAAGTACAATGTATGTACTATCTTACAGAATGTAATAAATAAATATTTAAAAAAAAAAAGGTTTTTTATTCGTAGGAATTTCACCAATCTCAAGTAATTTTTGTCGAAATTGTATTATTTTACAACTTTTATTTCATATCAGGAGAGCTTTCTATAAGTTAACTCAATATATTTCTTCTCAATATAATCCTGTCAAAGCCACCTTCCGATCCGATAATCATGCGTTGAAATTTTCGTATTTTGCTCAAAAGTTAACCCACAACTGGATGGATAAAAAAAATTTTTAAATGAACTTAATTGGAGTTTAATATGAAAATTTTAGAATGAAATATATTTTGAATTTTTTTATATAGGATCAGTGAAGAGTTGAAAGGGTTATTTCGAAAATCATGTCATGTTACCCATATGAACCCAGATTTCCTAGATGAAAATCTTTTGAAATAGACGAGTAACTCATGGTACCCTTAAAAGTCATCTGTGGTTTTTCTCATAACCTCAATTCCTAAAAAAAAGTATAATTTTTTTCTTTATTTATCACACTTCTATTGTAACTATGTCGTTAGAGTATTATATCTCCACATAAAAGAACACAGTGATTTATTGCAGCAGAAATATTTGACTGGAATATCAATTCTGAGTATTATATCTCCACATAAAAGAACACAGTGATTTATTGCAGCAGAAATATTTGACTGGAATATCAATTCTGAGAAGACTTGTATATGTGTATAAATGTAAGAATGTTTCTAGAATATTTACCCTGGAACAAACTTAATTTTTCCTTAAAAAAACAAATGTGTTTATAGAAACATGGTGTCACAGGATTTCATTTTTTTTTTTATCCATCACCGAAGAACTTTACAAGTGGAACCATTTGGTTTTCTTTACGAACTATAATTCATAAGTCTACAGAGCATTTCTTGCTACTTTTAACTCTGATAGGTGCACAGCGAAAAAAAAAGTTCAAAAGTAGATTACTGATAGAAAATCTGCTAAAACAAAATAATTATGAAATTGAATTAATGTATCATAGCATAATAATTTTAAACTTCGAGGCAAAAATAATTCCAATGCCTCCAGTATGGTTTTATTATTCAAGAAGCAGTTGAGGATATTCAAACATGTGTTACAAATCACCTGATTAAGCCCACATCTTTTAATAATTACATTCAGTAGGCGAGCTTCAAACAAGTGAATGAATAATGCAAAACCGAACTGATATCTCAGTCTTCTTTATTCAAATATCAAGGAGCTAAGGAAGCTGGGACCTGCGACCAAGCACATACGCTGGGTCTAGCCTCTGGTGGAGCCCAATTTACTCTTATCTCTGAAACTGCAATTGTCACCGTTATACTGACCAACTGGAAGTTATATCTGAGGCTAACAAGCAATTCGGACAAGCAAGATATTTACAATTAATCCACTCATCTCGACAATATATCAAAGAAATATATTCACGAAAAGAAAAATCACAAGGAGTAATATTTTCGTTGATCTCTCGTCCTTCGTCAGTGAGGACTCTTTACTATCGAAAGGAGAGAGATCCCCGAAAATTTTACACCTTGAGATTTTTTCTTTTTATGTGTGCACTGCACTCTCTATCCCACCTGTTCCTGATTACTATATATATATATTTGAAGAGTCCATATTTTTAGCTTCTTCCATGTAGAATTGATGGTAATAATCAGAAATCAATTCTTGTTAACAAATGAGCAGTTAACATATCCAGTTAAAAATTCAGTTAACATGACTTATGAAATGAAATGGGACTTAGTTTGATAAATGAACTATTCTTTAAACTGAAAATAATTTACCATATGAGACAAAAGATCAGTGCTTTTAAACTTTCAAAATTATTCTTGTATATCGGATGAATTATTTTCTTCTATCCCCTATACTGCAAACCTACAAACGTATAAACCTATCAGTAAGCCAAAATATTTTTTACTATAAAGTTGCTAAGCATGCCAATATATAACTTAAAAATAAAACCTAATGAAAAATAAACAATTCATGAGAGGGAATAAAAAAAAAAAATCTTTGTCACATCCAGGACACGAACCTGGATCTCCTGCTTGCCGGGCCGGAATGTTTCCATTACACCACCGGGACGAGCTAAATAACTTATTCTATTCCCTCTCAAGAATTGTTTAAAATTTACGTGGGATTATAAACCACAACCAAATTAATATTCCTAATGAAAAATGTTCATTTGTACTATTCTCTTTTCATTTGCATTGCTTTCTTAAGAAATTTTCTGAATTTATCAAGCTTTAGTTCTGCAGGAAATGTGATTGGAATACATCACTGGTCCGTGTTCTTGCACGGTGTTCAGGACCTCCTGCACTAAGGACTCTGCATGACTTTGGGGTCTATTGGCAGGACTCCACAAGCTCGTCAATGGCCACTTGAAACACACCTTGGCTCTGTCTCTATGCACATTTGGAATGGCTTTTTTTCTAGTGTTTTTACGTATTCCGACGCCAGCCCTGCTGGATGTGCGTCTTGTCCTCACCCCCGCTTCCCGAATGGGCTACTTGAATTATTCAGCGGGGGGTAAAATCCCCGCATGACAGGGGTGACCTTTACCAAACCACTATTTCTGTAGTCCAGTAGAACTGACAGCTAACAGCTGTTTGTCAATAGGGTCCTTCCTGGCCATTCCTACCGACCTACAAACTATTCACCTGGAGAAACACAATAGCAGCATTTCATATTCTATGAAAAAAAATATGCTGTGATATAAATTAAGTATTATGAATTTAGAGAAAGTGTTAAAACAAATTCAACTTTATTTTTCTGAGGCAAACGGAAATAATCAGAATGTGTTTATTGTAGATATAAGTTAATTATATTTGATTAAAAAGATAATGTTGCGTTATTTACGTTATTCAGTCAAATGTAAAATAAATTGAATTCTCAACTCGCATTTTAAGACGTTTATATATAATTATATACATATTAATTTCATATAAATATATGTGTATGTGTGTGACCTGTGAGGAGTTAATTTGGATTTACTTTTCTAGAGTAAGCTAACGAAAGCGTACCTAGGAAGAAGTTTATAAGTAGCATCTGTAGTTGGGGAATAAGTAACGACCTGATTAACGCCGTTATTATGAAGCTGTGTAAATTGGACATGTATCTGGACAGGTTGACGAACAGACGCTCGACACATTTCAAATTATTAAGTAGGATTAAATCAGAGAAGCTGGATTTCTCTTCGCTTATTCCAGATAAACCTCCACAAAGTTGTAGAGGTCCTACGTTTAATTAATAATGATTAAAATTAGACAAGAAGCCCAAATATTTAGCCGTAGAATCCAGAGGCAGAGGAAATCTAGAGATAAAAGGCCTCTTTTATCTCTAGATTTTTGACCTCTTTTTTTAGATGAGGTTGGATATATGTTTGAGACAGAGGTTTGAAGAAAACAGTGCGTCAGGGGAGGCCTGCGACCAGGATGCTGCATATATCTAGCATAGAGACAGTTTAGAACTCTACTAAGTTATCAACTATTTTCAAGCATTATATAGTTATAAACAACCTCATCGTATGCTTATGGAAGCGAGAGTTTATCTTTCGGCGACTCTAACCCCCTAATTTTTTACTGAAGTACTCATGACCTTATTACGAGTTAGGGGTTCCTCGTCTTCTTCCATACTTTTAAATTTAGGGTCAATTATGCCACATAATGGTCGTACAACAATATCTCCAGAAATCAATTATTATAACTCTTCTTTAACACTTTTAGTGTATTTTACGCCAGGTTTCCAGGTGTAGCTTTACAGATTTCAATATCAGTGAATTCCATAAAAGATCTGTTGAAGACCATGCTAACCAAGGACATCCGTTAGATCCTCTTGCCGGGCACAGCGGAATCAAGCTACGATGGAAAAGTAATCGAGAACTTAAATACCTACCCTGTGCCATGGATGTTTAGGATAGGTCGGCTACCTAAAGTCCCTCCAAGACTGTCTAATTAGTTCCTACTTTCCAAAAAGGGAGAACAGGTTAAAACCATCTCACTAAGTGAAGCCATAAAATTACCGAGAACTAAAAGAGAGGAAGGGCGCTTAAATTTCCTAATCACATTGTTATTATAAGTTCTAATGTTGCTATTATTAGAAATTAATTACATGAACAAAACAATAAAAGGTTATTAATTCAAATAGGGTTTAATAACTACTGTGTTCTATATATTTTATGTATGCTACACTAATAACAGTAATAAATTATCAATTTTAACTATACCCGGTTTAAAATTAAATTATTCTTATAGGCCAAGACATCAAAGCTGCAAAATAGTTTCTAATATTTTTTATTAATTTAAATAATAATTAGATATTAAAAA
>KZ808293.1:100482-122458 GCA_000696205.2 Oncopeltus fasciatus
ATAAAGAATTTAAAAAAGTAATTTAACTCGGAGAATAGATTAATTTTTCTTTTTGCTCTTCTGTTTCCAATGAATTTTGGCTTTAGACCTGCTCCTGGTAACACAATGCGCTTATTTCATTACACCAAAATACGTACTAAAGGTTAATTTCTTAATTTAATTTATAAAAATAGGTCACCTCCTTGGTTTTGCCGAGGTTACGGACATCCCTTACTTAGTCTAAGCCTCATTGGCTTGTGACCTTTCTAGTTTCGAGTAATCAAGTCGGATTTTACATCGGTTATTAGTCCCTCTCGACTATTCGTATACTGTCTGTCCGAGGACGAATTCCGATCTGGTATATTTTCATACCCGTACTATCAATATTTCAATAAAATACTGAAAGAGTAGTCTGAATCCTGCATTTTCCTCGAACTAAAATGGTCTTTTCCCCCACAATCTTAGTAAAAGGTAATAATCTTTTCAATTGCAGCCAATACCTTCATTTTTATTTTTTTAATTTTATATAAGCATTCGTTTATTAACTTAAAACTTTCTATTTAAATATAATTTGATATATATGTCGTGAATCCGGATATCTATAGAATATAAATAGAAACCTAATATGAAATATAGAAACCTTCCTTGTTATTAGTGATGTGAAAATGTTTATTACAAATTAATACAGATAAAAAATAGCATAGGAGGAGAAGTTAAATATGTTGACAGTATTGTTCATGTTAATATTTTATTTTTATAAATATTATTTATTTTGTGGTCTTTAATCCCACGTAAATTTAGATAATTTTTAGTGCAAGGGAACAGAATAAAAAATCTAACTGTCCCAGCCAGGACTCGAACCTGGATCCCCTGCTATCCGGGCCGGTGCATTTACCACTTATGCTNAGATTGGTGAAATTTTAGCTGTATATTCTAAGGAAATGACGAGCGAGAAAATGAATATGTACTGTTTCTGACAAGGAAGGCTGTGTCCACATCACCTGTACACGCCATGGGATCCGTCAGTAAATATGTTTGTAGGAAGTAGATGGTGACGCTTGATTTGATTAAACTCAGACATGTAGGCATAAAAGAGTACATGATTAAGGTTAAAAATTAATACAGAGAAAAAAAAAGCATAGGAGGAGAAGTTAAATAAGTTGACAACATTGCCCAGTTCATGTTAATATTTTATCTCACACAAATTCTCCCATTTGTTTTCAGACAAAGGTTTTCGGCTGTGACTCCTTCATTCGGCAAGAATCACACCACCTCTTGCCGAGATAAGATAAACGAAAATGTTTATCAATTATCAAATTTTTTTTTAATTATCGATATTATGGATAATATTTAAGAATGAAAATTCGAAGAGTTGAGAAGGTTCCTTTTTTTTTTTTAATCTAAATACTGAATTCGGCATTTGGCTTGGTTTTTCAAAAATTTTAAAAGGACTCGTCTTTCCTGTATCCGCCCACCATAAAAAATTGTTAAATGCTAACCAATACATTCAGTAAGACAAGCATACGTTACTCTGACAATATGAAACTGTATTATTTATGAAACAAAGTGTAAGACCTTTTACCTTTAACTGCCCTGAACGATCCAAGGTAATCTATAAAATAACGTTTATCACTCGTAATTGTTCTGCTATATGCATTGGACATTAAAAAAACCTCCGTAAAAGAGGACCCGATAAGAATGGCTCATAAAAATGAATGAATACTATTAGAATACTTCAATCATGGAAATGTGAACTTAGCTCTCATCTTCATGATAGCCCTGAAGATGGCTTGCAATGTAAGCCGAAACGTTGGCAGATAATCCTTTATTAAGAAATAAATTTTTTAAATTTGTGTTTTTTTGAATCTACCTTGACCGAACCCCAACTAAAATCATCTAAGAATACTATTAGATTTCGAATAATTCTGAATAATCTTTTGAACCCGAGTTTACCTTACCTGAGTAGATACACATAGACTTATGGACTCGATTAATGTAAGGGTTACATTTCTTCCAAACACACGCACACGCATACGCACAAGCGCGCGTATACGCACACTGTCGTTCCCCTTAATATCCTTAAACACAAATTATTACAAGTAACGTATAGACTAGTACGGACACTAACTCTCTTCCCTTCAGCTTATGAATGTTCATGTTCCTCTTACTCACAGCTCATGACACCACAGGGCACAATTAATCCTCCCAAAGAACTTACGCCTTTCCCTTCAAAAGCACCGCCTTCCTCCGATAGCCACCATTTCTCAGCCCCTAACACCACCACACGCCCCGTTCCCCTTTAATTTTCTCTTTCCAGTCATGAGTTAGCTCACGGGGAGTAAGTGGTTCATTCTCTATTCATTATTCCTACAGGCATTGGTAAAATATAATTGAATGAGACAACTAACGCGTCCTGGTAGCATAACTGGCAAGTGCACCGTCCCGGATAGTAGGAGATCCAGGTTCGATTCCTGGCTGGGACAGAAAGATTTTTTTATTCTATTCCCTCTCATTAATTGTTTATAATTTACAATATAAATCATTCTCGTTATATTTGTATTCTTGAATATAAGTAATTTTTGTTCCATTGTTTGTAGTCAATTTATTTATTGTTTTATATCTACTCTTTCGTCTTTTGTTACTCAGTCTTAAGGAAGAGTGAAGTTCAGGCAAAAACATTTGCCGAAAAAAAATATCTTTCGTTCGCCTATGTTCATATGCATAAACCTCATTGAATAAACCCGTATTTTCCATGTTAATATACTGAGGAAATTTGGTAGAAGTATTCATATAATTTTGTTTTATTAAACTTATTGTCATTACCATTTATTTGCACGCTGTACTTTAAGCTTTATAATCAATCTTATTCTAAAAAACAGTTTTTCTTACATTTAAAAAAATACTTTTACTGTATTAGTAATAATTTCTAGCCAAAATTGTAAAATGACTATTTTATCCAGTCCCGCAGCTGGGTGATTATTCTCAAGCCATTACAGAAGGTGTGTTGTCAGCATTACGATCTGGCTGCCTGATTCAATCTCATTTAATGAAGAATGGTGCCCAATAAGGGCTGTGTGTTTCCAGGAGCACACCAGGGATTCTCTAAATATTTACAAACAGAAACACAGAAATAAAGAAAAATTGGGTTTGTACTATAAGTTGGCTTTGTACTGGGAGTATTGAACCGGATAACTTTGGCTCAAGAATCAAGTGCCTTAACCACAGTACCATCATACCCCACAATAACTATTGTGTAATATTAAATAAAATTAAAATTTTTTTCAATAATAAATTAAAAGTAATGTAAATAAACAGTATTTCATAATATTAATAGAAAAGCAATGCAACTTCCCGGGTTAACCTGGGCTCGCGGGTTAACATGGGCTCCTCTCTGAGGACGGGTTACGTCCCGGGATAGACGAGCAAATCTATTATCATGTACCCCATCAAAAAATTAAGTGTAAAAATTGTACAGATAATTTTTTTCAATAATAAATTAAAAGTAATGTAAATAAACAGTATTTCATAATATTAATAGAAAAGCAATGCAACTTCACGGGTTAACCTGGGCTCGCGGGTTAACCTGGGCTCCTCTCTGAGGACGGGTAACGTCCCGGGATAGACGAGCAAGTCTATTATCATGTACCCCATCAAAAAATTAAGTGTAAAAATTGTACAGATAATTTTTTTTTTTAATAAAGAGTTAATTCAGAAAAAGCAATGCAACCAAATAATATGAATTCATGATCTAGTAATTTAATGATTCCACAATTAATAATAGCATGATCCCATATTAAAAAATTAATATTGAAAGAATTGATGCCCAAGTTGTTAATTTCAATTTAGTGATTTTGTATGTAATTCATTTTTATCGTAATGAACTATCGAAACTTGATATAAAAAAAAAAGAGATTTGCAGATGATTGTTATATTGGAAAAATTATTATATTAAAGTGGTTTTTTTTTTCTCTTTAAACTCCCCTTCAATCGCTTTGGGTTATGGAAAGAGAAATCAAGGTAGCTACTGGCCAGCTACTGGACAAACGTTTATTTCTGGATAAAGCTTGCCCCAGGCAGAACTCAATCCCGCAACACCAGTCATAAAATATGATTCAGATTAATTCCTTCTAGTTCAGCAGCCCAGATAGATACTTTTATATACCTTACTAGTGATCTCTAAAAGAGATAAATATAGAAAATTGGTGACGTAAAATGGACTGAGAAGTGGAATCTCTACAGAATACGTGTAAGCGGGTCAAATATAAGCGCATAGAATAAATTCCGCTAACTTTCAGGAGAAATCGTATTACATTATGGCCATTTACGCAGACATTCTTCCTGGTGAAGATGGATATGCGGGCTGGTCCGTAACGTCACGAGACTTGTAGCTTTAGTGCAACCTCCGGTGTGGTGTTGGCCAACGGCTGATCGGAGTTACCTGCTGATAGCCCACTGACGTAACCACACGTCGGTCTCTGCCCCCTGACGCAACCAGATGGACTCGGATGCTCTTCACTTCCAGGCTCCTGAGGAGGAGGGGGGCAAAGGAGTGTCTTTCGCGAAATATCTTTCCTGCGTTATCCGCCTTCTCCGATAGACTGATTGCCACTGAAAGTAAGAGTCCCGTTCGGCTGGAGAACAGCTTGCCCCAATTTTCGAACAAGCATCAATTGTTCATTACTACTGGACTGGCATGCTTCGGATATAAACTCTTGATTTTGGAATAGAAAAAATGCGAACAAAAATTCCTTTGCTTCACAAAAAAAAAAAAAAAAAAAAAAAAAAAAATTACCTTATCTGTCTCAAATAACGTCTTTTCAAAGAATGTAATTAAACCAAAAATATTCAAAAATTACAATTTACACATATTAGATACTTAATAACAGTGATGATAATGTAGAGGTGACAATTTCAAATTTTTTCACTTCTTTTAAAACCTCTATTTCTCTATTACTCAGCCTTTAACGATCTCATCAAACAGTTCGCAGAAAGAAAAATGTATTTAGTTTCTTTACTTTAAAAAAAGGCAATCTTTAAGTGAGAGCATACTAAAT
Organism: Oncopeltus fasciatus; assembly: GCA_000696205.2. NCBI lineage: Eukaryota > Metazoa > Arthropoda > Insecta > Hemiptera > Lygaeidae > Oncopeltus > Oncopeltus fasciatus. Next base: position 105,516 of record KZ808293.1, read on the forward strand.
AATGAGTAAGAAGAATACACACACACACACACACACGCATTAATAATGCGGTGATTATCAAGTAGAATTAGAGAATTATTGAAAACATTTTCAAAAATCTACCTACCCACGAGAATAGCTTAATTTTCATAAGATAAAGTAGCACATTCATTCACTTCCTTAATACAATCATTTATTTATGCATTATACATATAAACACTAAATTTGGTTAGTGAAGGTATTTTCTCGATTTAAAAAAAAAAAAAAAAAAAAAGATTATTTTTCAAGAGAAAAATTGCGAAATTGGGTACTCGCAATCTGTTCCAGGTATCCCTCTCTCCCCATGCAGTTTTATTATATCTTAAGGCAGAAACAATGTGTCTAAATGATAAAGGTTTTCTCCTTAAGTTATTGTAGATGAAAATAAATTTCGGGTACAGTCTGGATGGTTATGTTTTACAATTTTTTTTCTTACCCGGGAATCAATTTATGTACTAAATTTACTGAATGTCTCTAACATTTGTTCAGTTTTCGCTATAAAATGTATACTCTTTATCATGAACTTCAAAGAAACTCCTTTTTTTTTTAAATAAATACAAAAATTTCTCGACAACTTTTCAAAAATGTACAAAAATCGTTGCATTCTAATATTTTTTTTTAATTTAAATAAAATTCCTCATACAAAATAAAAAATTAACCGATGTTAAGATAGAAATAGAAAAGTTTCATTTAATAATTTCATCTGAGATAGCAGAATATACTGTCAGTTTAATGGAAAAGGCCGATAAGGCTAATAGTAACAAAGATATTGACAAGTATTCAGTTTAATCTGTCAAAAACGAATCCATTCAACAGGTATCAAACGGAAGGGCAAATACTGAATTATGGTTAATACGTGTTATGGTTAACATGTAAGTGAAACGAAGGAAACACAAGTAGCCCTAAAAAACAAAATAACTTATTATCTTTTGATTAGGATTAGGATCAGGTTATAGGGCGATCAACATCATGGTTATTACGCCCTACTTATCATCTTTCTTAATGTGTGGTTATCGTAAAAAAATCTGTAGGATAAAATTCTGGAAGTTTAAATATTACATTTAATATGTTTTTTAATGCTTTATTAATTAATGAAGAAATTCTCTTCTTTTTTTTCTTTTTTTTTTTTCAATTTACTGTCTCTGAAACCTCATCGACTCCGACCGATTTCAGCTATTGACATAAGTGTCAAAAATCTCAAAAAGTTAAAAGTTAGAAGTTGAAATCATGAATGTGATTTCTTGACGAATTTCGAAGAATAGAAAGCGTACCGGGAAATATATATGTATGTATGCATGCATGTATATATGTGATTAGCTTTAATGAGATTTCATGAAAATCATAATTCTATACATAAATATAATTCTATCATCATTCTAATACTCAATAATAGAATATGTCAATGAGCATCTATGTCATGGTAAAATATTTAAAGTTTACTGAACAAGAAAACTTAGATTATAAAAATGCTCTGAACTCTCAAGATCAATTTTTCCAATTCTTCAGTTGACCGGCTGCTTAAAGGCATTTACTTATTTATCTGAGTTAGAAGGGGTATTTATATTTTATCCAGGCGAATAGCTGGTAATTATCGGTCCTCCCTTTATTTATCCATATTTCCTTGGGATCAAAGGGAGGTTTTCGGGCAGAGTCTTAATTGCGTTCCTCGTGTTTTCCTATGAGGGTGAGTCTCCCGGTTAGAGTTAATTAACAGACAAATGAAGGGCCCCTCCCTCCCTGTCTGGCTGATATTCCATCCCTCAAGATTAATCAGGCTGGAATACATATTTGCAGTTGAACAAAAATGACAGTGACTAACATATGAGTGCCAAGAGGGAAAGTGACATTTAAGCCCCTATCAAAGGATTCCCATTGCGTCATTTCCATCCCTTTCAGTCTCCTAAGAAGAGACTTTGTCAAATTGAACAGAATCTGTGGAGTTTATGTAAGGTGTATAGTAACTCTTCACCGCCACAGATATTCTTCTGTGTTTACTTTTTAAATCATAAATTAGTCTTTTTAAAAGACAGTTAGCATATAGGTTTTTTTTTTTCTATACAGTTTATATCTTATTCGAACATATGAAAAATACTTTTTTTTACATTTTAAGAATTGTGGAATCCGAAAATTGAGCACAAAAAATGTTCGAAGACTAGAAACCATTCTTTGTGCATTTATTAACCGAGCCTACTAATCCAGTCGTAATGACCATGGAATGGAACTAGGAATGATTTTTTTGTAAAAGATTATCTGGAACGAGACACGAACCCGAAGCATTTGACGTAGCATATTATTGCATATATTGCATTTATTCTTATTTATTTTTAGGCTTATATATTTTAGAAATGGAGTATTAAATAATGTTTTATTTATTACGCTTTAATAAATTGTATATTTTCCTTTTTTTAAATTCTGATGTAATCAAATGAAAAGTGGTTTTAAATGCCTGGTGAGAACATTTCAAAATGAGCTTTTCTATAAAATTATTAACTCAGTTCAGATAAGAGAACGACAGAACAAGTCCTAAGTCTAGTGGAACTGGTTCTTCTTAGTTCTAAGCATAAGATTACACGGGTACTACTTAAATATCAACGTAAATACTACTTAGATTGAAACCTACTGGAACATGTATTATTTCATTGAATGATGTTAGAAGTAATTTTATATTTTACAAAATTTAATGAAAAATACACTGCTTAGTTTCATTGCTTAATATGGTAAAAAAAAAAAAAAATACTATTTATATCCATCTACCCATCTACAGGCGTATTTTACGAATGATTCGTTAACTTTAATTTAGTTCTGTTAGCACAAGCCAGGCCTGTGAGAATTGCCAAAATATTTCAGGCTTCCCTACATTTGCAATGGCGTAGATGTCCGGGTTCATTTCCCTTGCTGCTGCAAATATGAAAAATGGCATCAGAAATAATAAATTTTTATTCAGGCTGTCCAATAGTGTGATATATGCATTCCGAATTTTTTTTTTCTCCATTTTCCTACTGAAGTACTCCATTACCTTAAATCTCCTTTTGGTGAAGGGTGAGGAACTTATGTTTTGTGGTGAATTTTTTGTTATTTGCACTGGAAAATCAATCTGGTGAATGACTATTTTTTTTGTAATGTAAAGTGAAGTTGTAGGTATTCTTTAGTAGGCATGCCAATGGCTTGTTGCATAATAAATAGATAAAAATAAATTTTAATAAATAAAAAGTAAATTTCTTCTTTTGTAAAAAGAGGATAAAATTTTGTCTTGTATTGATGTTTTTCAAGGGGCGAGCATTTTCGTTAACTGTTTAAACTAGAAATATTAGATTTTGTAAAAATAATTCTATAAACTTTTACTTAAATCTAACATATTATATCTTTTTTTTTATTAGCTTTAATACTAATAACAAGAATTGTTAAATTCAATATTTCCCTCTTTGTCGATCGCAGTTGCTTTTTCTATCTGTCAAGCTGCAGAAGAAGCTTTCAAGTAATGCTGTTAAAGAAATATTCCATAGTGTTAAAAGAAGCAATTTTGTTATTAATTGGACTTCATGAAGAATATTTGAAACATACCATTTACTGCTGGTGAACTCTAAAACTTTTCAATTTCCTTTGAGAATAAATTAATAATGACTTACTTTATTACAAATTATAAATTTTAGATATTCTTGCATCAATTGAAAATGGGCATTAAAAATATGATTTCTTAATCTTTTCAGTCCGGTGGCAACCTTCGTCAATACAGAAGAATTTCATAACACGCCCGTACAAAGGAAGTAATCATTTCAGGTCTATGCAAGGCTTTAACTGAATAAGGTTCATGCTAAGGAAAGTGAATATCACAGTCACACACTTGGTTCCCAAAAAATAGAGAGTCTGGGATTTGACTGAGGAGTAACCTCAGCTAAGGCTGAGTTTTGACGGGCGATATTACAAGATAGCATAACAGGAGGGATGCGTAGACGAAAACGACATCCTTATAACAAAGAAATCAGCACATTATTTTTACACGGAAGCGATAGAACGGACTTAATATTTAACAAAGAGGAAGCAATAAAGGACCCAACAGTTTGATATTACAATCAAAGAGACGCAGTCCTTCAATACACTTACAATAATCCTTCGAAACGGTTAGATAACAATCGGCTCAAAAATTGGCCGAAGAAAGTACAAATACAAGATTGTTTCTTGATTACCAGTGCGTTGAGAACTGTCCCGAGAGCTGAGGAGGAAATAGCAACCGCGATGCAGGAAACATAACTAAGCTTCCTGAAACTTAATTTTGGGCGGTCTTTTATGGAATTTAGAAAGATATTCAACCCCAAGATTCATCACTTCTTCTGGTAACTCCATCAGACATACTCAAAATAAAGGATATGGTTAAAGGTAAATGATCTAAAGGGTTATTTCTACCACCAATGAATATAGAACTCTCATACCTTCTATTCTCCGTCTTCATTGGTTTCTGACCATCTGAGAAGATGGTTTGCAGAAACCAATGAAGACGGAGTATAGAAGGTATGAGATATGGTTAAATATTTGACCATAGGGTTCATTATATGAACTATTATTCCGAAGGAAAAAACATGTTAGGAATGGACTGTTAATTCATCCAGTTGGTGAAGTTTTGTACAATAAAAATAGTGTTATAAGTGGCAACTGTGATTGGAGCTTTAAGAGAATTTTTACATATTCAATAAAGGAAGAATGACCAGCATCATGTGGGGCTAAAGTTAACCAATGGATTAGTGCGATTCTGCAAACCCTCACAGACTACTTACGGCTGGCAGTTGTTTCTCAGTGGGATAAAAATCACATTCTTATATCTGTACAAAGATCAAATGAGTCAAATATATTTGCTTTGTTGTAACTCGTTTTAACAACATACTTAAATAAATTTTTGGCTAATTTAAAAAAATATTAGGAAGCTATAAAAAAAAAAAAAAAGTTCTTCGTTAAGAAAATATATAAAATTATGATGAAATAATTGGCCTTAAATTTTTAGTTTTTTTTTTTTTTAATTTTGTTTCTTGAGTGTGTATCCAATGTGATATTGGGAAATTGCAGTGTAATTAATTAGCCTTATTTAAAGCTATTTTGCTCACGTAACTGACATTTGAAAAATCGCCATTTTTTTTTGTGGTTGTTGTTTTGTTGTTGGTTAACTTAAAAAGTCCTAAATATTTTTGGATTAACTTTGATTCGAAAATAATTTTTAAACAACATATTAGGTCTAACAAAAAATGGACAAAGCTACCGGTTTTTTGGTCATAAAAGCGAGTTTAAAGGAAGAATAAAATTATGTTATAATGAAAAGTTTCTTCTAAGGCATAAAACCTTATTGCCAATATTTAAATTGAATATTTCATGAAATGGAACAAGTAAATCTGATGCATGCGGGATCACAAATCTGTTAGGAGGAACCGGACTTATGATCTTAATACCTGTTTTGATGGTACCAATATTGAGTTCCAAAAACTCAATTCTCAACATGATTTGTACTGTATTCTACCTCCATGACTAAACATCTTTGACTTTAGATAACATTATGATAAGAAGTTTTGATTTCAACGTATAACTCAATAATTAACACTGGATAACCAATTTCTATGAAAGTGATCCCAAAACCTCCGCCGACACAGCCTTTGCGTGGACGAATTAAAACAAAGGGTACGTACCTCGTAGTCAGCGTGTTCGTGACGTGTGCTGTATGCAGGTAGCCGGTAGAAGCACGTACGCGACGGGTATCGGGCACTGTCTGAGGGGCTCCAGGTGGCTCGGAAGGTAGGGGGTAGAGGGGCGGGCGAAGAAAGCGGAGTGGCCCCCTGCCCAAAGTGAAATCATTGAGTCGACACAAGGCTCCAGGAGAGGAACTTAAGCTCCAGTACGAGCACCACTTCAACTAGAGATCGCGACTCCATGGCTTCATATGGGTTTCTCTTCTACCATGATTTGACCTATTTGCACAACTCAAGGGGCTCAAATTTCATACATAATAGGACACAGGATTTCTCAGTCGAAATCCAAAATATATTATATTTCTGTCATTCTATCTGGAGATAAATTTTTGGCCATTCGTTTCCTGTGATTGCTCTAAACACATTGTTCTTATTGGGAAAATCCCTAGCAAATGCTGGGTAGCTGAAGAGATGTATTGGTTACCTAACTCCATATCTTACAATTCCCGAGGAAAAACATTCGTGATAAATACTATGACTTTAAAGTCCTTTAACAAAAAATTATTTTTGATATTTCTGTTTTTCTTGAAAGGTAAAATACACTCTTCCTCCTACAAAGCTCAGTTACCTTTGAACAGAATCTATCACCATGACGCAAGTGAGAGTCTCCAATTAAAATAAAATGAAATTCCTTAGTGACTAAGTCATTTACGTTATCTTATCCATACACATAAAAGTTTAGGTAGGTAGGTAGGATCGGGTTTAGGGGCGATCAACCCTTAGATTATTACGCCCACATAATAGATCAGTATTGAACTCTAGCAAAGGATATAATTTGTTTTCAATGAAATGTAATATTCAGAGTTTTCATTATATAATACTGACACACCTTTTGCAAATACTGTCTCCGGTACAACCTGGTATCTTCACAATCACTGCTGTGTTCTCGGTGCGGAGAAAATCACACTCCGGCTGACTGCAAGGCCTAAATGTGTCCGCTGAGGGGGCGCATCAAACCACCAGTAGAACATTCCTAAAAAAAATATTATAAACTTTTGAAGTTGTACAGAGATATCAAGCTGTTTATTTTGCTATTATTATGTCTTTAGAAATTCATTTTTCAATGAAAGAGCTATGCTTGTAAATAACTTGTTAATATGGTATTTGCAGAATGGTACTGTAATGATAGTTTCATCACTTGGTCATAAGTGTACACCTTCTTCCAACTAAATATGATTTTAAAAAAAGAATTAAGCAGATGCAAATATATTATGCTCAATTTATATAATATTACAATTAACACTTAACTTAACGTCCGTCAGGATGGTCTGTCCTATAAGTGTGGTAGCCAGCAGTTTTTAGAATATTTCGTTTAGTTAGTCGTGTTTCTGTCAGTTATACTACGTCTACGTTTTTGTTATCGAGTACTAGTTTGAGTTCGACAGTGTGCGTCCGAATACCGTTAGCATTCCATAGGAGGATAGAAAAGGAATTCTTGGATTGGGGAATAGTGTGGGAGTTGGTAGGATCATTTTGGCGACAAGGTTGATCAAAAGAGATATGGCTGGTTTGATGAGGGAGTTAAGTTGTGAGAAGGATGAGTGAAATAAGGAGTGCAGATCATATGGTGATGGCGGAGTCGGGACGTTGGGGATAATGGGTCGTTCCCTCCTGGGTGGGGCATATGGTTGTGGTTGTGGCTCGTCTTGTTGGGGTTGTTGCTGTGTTGATTGCGTTATTCGAGCGTAGGACAATCCTGGCTCGACTACTGTGGAGGGCGGAGGCATTACTTTCCGGACTTGAGTTGTAGTCTGGACTTGAGGAGTAGGCAGGGTTCGCTGTTTCAGCTCCTTGTAAACTTGTCAGCCCTGGTAGTTGGCGGTGTGGTTGTGTTTATACAGTGCACAGATAGCTGAGGTGTTTCGAGATTTTGGGCAATCTACACTGATGTAAGCGCTTCCACATTTGACACATCATGGAGTGTGTTCACAGTATGCTTTCGTGTGTCCATACTCCTGGCACTTGTGGCACTGTACTAAATCTCTACGAGGATTAGGTTTCACAACTCTTATTTTACAGTGGCAGAGCGAAGTCAAGCAATAAATGTCTTGAATATTGGGTGGAGGCTCTAAGTCCACGAAGAACAGCGGGATGGGTGTTTTTGAGGCAGAGATCTCCCCTTTCTGGGGGTCGGATTATGACCACTTTTATGGCATTCCTGACACAAAATCCTAGATCAGTCAACTCCTCCTTGGTAAATTCTGTCGAAGTGGTGTGGTTTAGATGTTGAATCACCACTCTTGCAGCTCTCTCTTCTTTGAGCTGATAAGTGTAGAGCTGCGCGTTTGTTTCCTTCAGGTAATGAATATTTTTTCTGTAGGTATCTGGGTTGTCAGGGATTATTTTTGTGTCTTGTTGTCTATTCACGCACGTATGTCTGCACGTCTGAAGTCTTTGAGATTTCTCACAAATACAGGCGGAGGTCGAATTATTCGAGGGACGGTTGGTTCAGAATCCATGTTTTCGCCTTCCACGTCCTGAAGAACTTGGAAGGGGTTTTTAGTGGCAAATCTTGAAGATGTGCGCTCTTCCAAATGGGTGTTCTGCTCCGCAGAATCGGATGGCGAGGGGGCGCTAGTTTGACTGTGCATTATTATTATTACGCTCCGTGGTCGCTGACCGGTGTCTCTTGTCTTTTGGATATGTCATGGGTCCGACCCTTCGCTTGCCTTTACCTCCGCTGGATATAACTTGATAGTAGTAATTACCTCCCACCATCAGGCGTTAATAAAAAAAAACGAATAAATAAAAATAAAAACTGCCGAGCCTCGAACCGGGACGTGGAGCTCGAGGGCCCTTTACTGAGACAGTGGCCTTAGTGAGGGAGGAGAAGATAAGACAGACAAGTTTGAGCCCTGCCTGCCTGCTTGGAATTGTGGGTGATGTCGGCGAGGTAACTCTACCAAACTTCACACACTTGTTGAGCGCACTTAGTTCTCGTTTTCTATTAATTTTCAGAGCATAACACTGCCTATAACCTATAAATAGTAATTTATAACAGGGAGCTACACAAACGTGGTGTTCACTGGCCGGGTCCCACCGGTTGAGCACTCTTAATTTTGTAAATATAGAAATATAATTCTGTATTTAGGCAATCAATTGCAAACCATTCAATAATTCATGTATATTCAATGGACATTACTAGGGTGGTTAAGCGCTTCCCCCACTCTTTACTACCGAACGTACCAGAGCCAGTCATTGTGATTTCTCCTTTCTTCTTCTCAGTGCCTATTTCTGCTGGTAAGATCAAATAAGTCGTTTACTCATGAATATTATGACATTCTTTAATGACACAAAAGCAACCTGATTATGAGGGGATCTTATATAATTTTTATACATGATTAAATATAAAATTGAACTTAGTTATCTATCGATTCCAAATCACTGCAATTTATATTCTCTATTACTACAATCCAGTTGCCGACACCTAGATAGACATATTGCGTTAGTATCCGTGCCATCTTCTCATAAAACCTTCAGACGTCATTCCCTCCGGGTGTCGTACAATCGTCTGACTCATCAGGGTGATATATGCTGGAATTCGCGCTAGAAACGTGATCAGCCAAGCGTAGTTTCGACAGTCTAATGAAGATTCATACATCTAACACCTTAGAACTGGGATTCTTTCCCTTTCTTAGAAGTATAATAATAATAATAATAATAATAATTGACAGTCTCTACATTTGTTCACAATGGTGGAAAACACAACTAATCTCGTGGTCCGATCACAACAACTGCGGCAATTATACTAATACTGATAATAAAGAATAATATATTTATTATTCCAATTTTATATTATTATATTAAATGTTTATTTGAAGGATAAATAATAAGGCCTAAATTGTTTTAATAGGTACACATAAATACCCCCTTATTTTATGGGTTTATATTGTACATTATTCAAATCAATTAATGCAAGGGAATAGAATAAAAAATCAAACTGTCCCACACAGGGCTCGAACCTGGATTTCCTGCTATCCGATTAAGCAGGATGTAATTTCTTAATAAAGTTAAAAAAAAAATTTGTGGGTGATTAGTTAATGTTCCAGGAGTACCAATCAGTTTTATTCAAGTAGAAACTTGATTATGACATTTAAATTTACAACAAAAAAATTGACGAATTTTTTATGAAGTTGTAAAATGGGAAAAATTATGTGAGAGTTAAGGTTGATCAAAAGAGATATGGCTGGATTGATGAGGGAGTTAAGTTGTGAGAAGGATGAGTGAAATTAGGAGTGCAGATCATATGGTGATGGCGGAGTCGGGACGTTGGGGATAATGGGTCGTTCTCTCCTGGGTGGGGCATATGGTTGTGGTTGTGGCTCGTCTTGTTGGGGTTGTTGCTGTGTTGATTGCGTTATTCGAGCGTAGGACAATCCTGGCTCGACTACTGTGGAGGGCGGAGGCATTACTTTCCGGACTTGAGTTGTAGTCTGGACTTGAGGAGTAGGCAGGGTTCGCNAGATAATAAAATCACTTTGCAGAAAGAAGGCAGAGAGTGTCTTCTCAAGGGGCCCATTGACCCCACTCCGTTTACATTTAGGTGTCAAGGCCCAAAAGTTCGCGAGGCCATCTTCCTTTCAGTCGTCGGGGAGGGCTGTAAGGATTGGAGTCCGACAACAGGGATATGGCATATGGATTAGGGTAATCTGGAAGCTTGCTGTGGAAGAGTGTGAAGTGGGTAGAGATAAGGGAAGAGTTGGATACAGAAAATGGAGCGTTTCCAATTATTCTTAGGACTTTGGATTGGAAGGATTGCATTCACTGGATGTTGGAAGATTTAGCGTCATCCCAGAGTTTTGCACCGTATGTCCAAATCGGTTGTAGTAATGCCTTGTACAGTGTCAGTTTATTCTCTGTTGTGAGCAGTGAACACCTGCTTAAAAGTCTGTATAAGAATCAGTAGCGTCTGTCGAGGTCTTGTTGCTTAAGTTTACTATGTTAACTAAGGGGTTGAATCAGAGAGAGAGAAAGAGAGAGAGATGCATAGGAATGCTACTATAACATTATTAGGAGAATCTTTTATTAGCTAATAATTTGCTTGTGTGCATTTCGATTCGTTTATTTAAATTTTCTATTTGCTGTATCACTGCTGAATAGCATCAAAGTTGTTTGTAAAATATTAGAAGCGGTTTTGGAATCAGGATGAGAAAATAGGATCGCTTTGTCATCGGCAAAGAGGGCCAGAAGGATGGGTGGGAATGTCCGCAGAGTACAGGATGAATAAGATAAGTCCGAGCATACTTGCCTGTGGAACGCCCGCTTTCCAAGTTATAAGATCCAGGCCGGACCCTAAAAAAACGGTTGGTAAGGTAAGATTTGAGGATTAAATATACGGTGCTTGGAATATGAGCTTGAGCATACACAATATAAACCATTATGCCATACTCGATCAAAAGCTTCAGTGACGTCTAAGTATGTACCAGCAAAGTATTATTTTTTATCAGGAGAAAAGGAAATGAAATGAACAACGCAAAACACCAGTTGGACAGTAGAATGCTGAGATCAGAAGACAAACTGTTGGTTTGGGGGTATATTTAAGAAATTTATGATTGGGATCATTCTTTTGAGAGGAATTTTCTTGAAAACCTTCCATAGTAACGGAATTGGGGATTTGGAGGTAGGATTATTTATTATTAACAGGTTTTTCGGGTTCAGGGAAGGATATTTTCAGAAAATTTCCAGAGGAGTGAAAAGTGGATTGTTCGAAAGATACAATTATAGAAGTAGGTCAGGAAAATAATTGCTTTTTGGGGGAGGATTACGAAGTATTAGCCAAGTAATTAAGTCATAGCCGGGTGATTTGCGCTTAGGCAGATAGTTAATAATATACTTGACTTCAGAAGGGGTTACTACCTTAATCGGCAAGGACATTGGTAATGGTGTGTCCAGTGACTCTCAACCTCTGTGCTGTTAGACGAATTATCAGGATCTGGAGGAGGAAATATTTTCTTGAGGTTCTGAACAAACATTTGGGCCATGTTGATGACGAAAGAGGCCCAGAAACCAGCTCCTCGACACAAGGGGGCGGCTGTCTCATGATGTTTTAAAATTCTGTGAGTGCCGGTCTAAAGGGATTTGTCCACTGCTGAGAGGCTTGAAAAGTAGGAATTAAAAGCCTTATTACGTAATATACTTAATTTTTGGTTTACGAGATAGTTGGTTAAACTTCCTACGATCTAAAGGAAGCCTGTACTTCAGATTGAAGCTTAACGATTAGCCAGTACGAGATTTTTCATTGAATCGAGGAGGGAAATGTATGAATTTTCAATAAAGCCAGGAAAAGAGGATTTCAAGTTTACCTTCTAAAGGCATTGCTGAATTTGGATGGTAAAGAACTGTACACCATCATCCAACTCCTCAACTGTTTTCAAGGAGATTCTTATGGTCAATGGACTCGTCTAGAAGAGTTCTTTATAATGACCAGCCTACCATTTATTAGGGCTGGTGGTAATTTTCAAGGGTTAAGCGTGAGAGACAGTGTGAGGAGTTCAGGGCAGTGGTCAGAAAACAGATCATTCAAATAAAACTTCATAAAGTCGAACTCTTTTTATTTGTTAGAATCACCCCCTGCACAATAATTTAAGACGATCATATCAGTGGTGGTCGGCTGAAAAAAACCAAACAACTTCATCCAAAGAAATTTTTGCTTATTTTTTTCTAGACAGCCAAGGGTGTAGTGCATTTCGAGATTCTGAATCAAGATCAAACTTGATACATCATTGCAGAAGTGTACTCCACAATATTGGACCATTGCCACTCGGAGCTAAATCTTTCTGTTCATGACTTAATTGATAGAAAAAGGCCTCTACTTCTCCAAGAGAATGCTTGGCCACACACAGATAAATTCGCCGGGGACAAATGGATCGCTATTGGCTGGGAGATTTTGCCAAATCCACCCTATTCCCCTGATCATTCACCCACTGATTGACACCTCTTTAGATCTCTGGACAACAATCTCAGACAAAAATGTTAGGACAACCGAGAATGGCTGCATCCACATTAAACGGGTTTTTAGCCAGTAAAATCAGCTGTTTTTAAAGAAAAAATTTAATATGTACAGTTACGTTGGGAAAAGGTTATTGATAGTATTGTAAAATATTTTGACAAATAAATGTATATATTATTAATTCTTTGTTTATTTTAAACCTCTCTAATAAGAACAACAGGACTTTTTGAATAACCAGGTACATATACTGAGAGTTCTATTACAATTTGAGGCATCTGTTAATGTTTCAATTCTTTTAGTCTTACCGATCCTAATAACCACTAAAATCTTTCGTCTATTAAACTTTAGTGTAATTTTTAATAGGAATTAATGTTTAAGCCACCAAGTAAACTGGTGGCTTTGGTTGCACAAGTTTATAAGACACTCAAGAAGGAGTGCCAAATTTGTAACGTCAATTCTCGATCCACTCTTCTACCTAACGCCAGTGGGAGGACTAAATTCAAAAGGCTTATTGTAAAATATACGTAGAAAAAAACAGAACAGCACCAGTAAATAAAGAGTCAAGGAGAAAAAAATGTATGTGTGCATTTATTAACAACCCACAGCAGTCTAGTGAAGGTTTAATTTTAGTGATTTTTTCATAGAACGGAAAAGCATACAATCGTTGATGGGATCTCAAGTTTCCCGTTACAGAAACCTGTTATACCGCGGATCGGAAACCGAACTGCTGTTAGCGAAGTTTTAGTGATAATCCTGGATGAGGAGGATCTTCTCAAAGATCTTTGAGAAGAGGGGAAGAAGGATTGCTTGGGGGTTTACCTGACTTTGGAAAATATATATTTGACCTCAGTGGGGGTTTTGGTTTATGATGGTGGAGATATAGGAAGAGGAGAGTTTTTCTTCTGCTCCAGTGCCCTTAGAGTGCCTTCAGGATCAGGGTGAGGAGTGGCAGTCCAGAAGAATTTGTCTTCTGTTGTTACTGGGGAGAGATGATTGTTGAATTCTTCATTGTGGAAAGATCCGAGTTTCATTTTCTCTGAACGGCTCAGTCTGCTGTATGCTTGGTATCGTGTTTTCTCCCATTTGGTTCTGGTTCGTATAGGCAGAGGAACAGGAAGACCGAAAATAGGGACTGTGACGAGGTTAATTAAAGGTTTTAACATGGATTCCATCATGGATTGGGTTCTAACACAAGAATTCCATGAACCCATCATGGGACTAATAACACCTAATACATTTTTGAAATGTATTTTTTTGTTAAGGTTAAATTTTTATTTTTATCGATCCTAATTATTTTATTAAATGAAAATATTTCTATTTCATAATTACTAATTGATTTTTTTTTACCGTAGACTTTAGGTCCGAAGTAAGTCCTATTCTTGTAAATTTGATTTTATTCATTTATGATTATCTATTTATTATTTTCTTAATACATTTAATACTACATCTTTTGGTTTTCTTTTTTTTATCTATACATACAACTTTTTTTTTTTTTTTTATTGTAAAGCATCGGCTGAGTTTCTTAATAGCTGAAAAGGTTGAAGGGGTTGGAGGGTTAAGAATGAGACGAATATTTCATAACGAAATGAATAAGATGCTCGCTTATCAACAAAATTATTTATAATAATGATTAGGGATCTATCTTGATTTTAGATTTTGGAGGAAAAATCCAATTTTTTTGCTTGTATTTATGTTTATTTTACTACCATCAACTAACATAAGAAAATATTTTAAAGGTTTTAACGGGCGCCGGGGTTAAAACCCGAACGGATCCCATGAGCTACCCCAGCGCCTGTTAAAACCTTTAAAATATTTTCTTATGTTAGTTGATGGTAGTAAAATAAACATTTTTATTTGCTTACAATAAATCTACTGAAACGTTATTACGACGTCCATTTTCCTCACTTAACTTAGCCAATATAAACATATGCCCGAATTTGCATGAACTAAGCAACTTACAAGCAAAGTCCCAGAGGAAACGCCTCGTAATAGGTTCAGACTGATTGTACTACACGACAAATCAGATCAGGATTTGGAAATACGTAAAATCGCAAGCTTCAAACTCCCGCCGACGTATTAAATTCAGAAGATGAACATTTCGACGTAGGGGTCCGACGGTCTGAAGCCGTGACGGGAAGAGAAACCCCTCCTAATGAAGAGAGGAATGCCCCCCCAGGATTCCGGGCTTGCGTCACGGTCTCGCGAGTATTCGATGAAGGGAGTGGATTGCCCGCACACCGGCGCACATGACGGTCGAGGGAGTACACACATAGGACCCAATCAGGGTGCCCTGGAAGTTTTCCTAACTCAATCGGGAGGAGAGGGGGAGCCGGCCCTCGGGGCACAGCCAGTCCCAATACCACTGCACTCCGACTCCTTATCACTGATAACAGCCACTAACACCGACCCTGTCTGCTCGCCCTACAGGAAGATGGAGAGTCAGGGGGGAAATAAATAAAAAATACGCTGGATATTNCAACCACTCAGGGTCATGGAGGGAGGGGCTATCTACAGGTCGCCATCCCATTCTAAACGACCATGGCTCAGGACAAGCTTTTAATTAAATAAAAGATTGCCCTGGGCGGGATTTGAACCCGCGGCGTCAGGATTGCAAGACCCGAACGGATCCCATGAGCTACCCCGGCGCCCCATTAAAATCTTTAAAATATTTTCTTATGTTAGTTGATGGTAGTAAAATGTATATTTTTATTTGCTTACAATAAATCTGCTGAAACGTTACTACGACGTCCAATTTCCTTACTTAACTTAGCCAATATAAACATATGCCCGAATTCGTACGAACTAAGCAACTTACATGCAAAGTCCCGGAGGAAACGCCTCGTAATAGGTTCAGACTGATTGTACTACACGACAAATAAGATCAGGATTTGGAAATACGTAAAATCGTAAGCTTCAAACTCCCGCCGACGTATTAAATTCAGAAGATGAACATTTCGACGTAGGGGTCCGACGGTCTGAAGCCGAGACGGGAAGAGAAACCCCTCCTAATGAAGAGAGGAATACCCCCCCAGGATTCCGGGCTTGCGTCACGTTCTCGCGAGTATTCGATGAAGGGAGTGGATTGCCCGCACACCGGCGCACATGACGGTCGAGGGAGTACACACATAGGACCCAATCAGGGTGCCCTGGAAGTTTTCCTAACTCAATCGGGAGGAGAGGGGGAGCCGGCCCTCGGGGCACAGCCAGTCCCAATACCACTGCACTCCGGCTCCTTATCACTGATAACAGCCACTCACACCGACCCTGTCTGCTCGCCCTACAGGAAGATGGAGAGTCAGGGGGGAAATAAATAACAAATACGCTGGATATTAAATACACTCTCCAACTTGGAATAAATACAAGCAAAAAAAATTGNAATGTCAGCTCCTTCGAGTGTAAGACGAAGTTCTTGTCTTTCTCGTGGGTTAGGCTCTCGCCAATGTAGAGGGAGTTGAATGAGATACCTGGCGCGTCCTGATAGCACAATTGGCAAGTGCACCGGCCCGGATAGCAGGAGATCCAGGTTCGTTTCCTGGCTGGGACAGTTAGATTTTATTCTATTCCCTCTCATTAATTGTTTATTCATTTACCATTTCTTCTTTCTGGCAAGTTGTTGTTATTAGCCGAGCTTTCGCACATCATGTGATGGCTTCTTCAGGGCTAAAAAGAGAACCATTCTCCATCACAGGATGTGCGAAAGCTCGGCAACTATCAATAACTTGACACGGTCCAACCCGGAAGAAGAAACGGTAAATACATCTGACGACCGTCGAAGCCTACGTGAACAACGAGGATCTTATTGATAATAACAAAACTAGTACTATGTCACAATTCAATTTATCTTTTGCAGTGTTTTCAGGCATCAGCTACAAGGCTCCATGTTCATCGGGCCGCAAATTGCTGAGCTACAGGGCTAGTGGACGTCGGAATACGAGTACTCGATAAATGTGGTTTTAAGGCTCTGAATAAGATTTGGCCAGAAAGAGCTTTACTTAAAATAAATGGTTGACACACAATTATTTCTTTAGCAAAATATTTAGTTATGAAAGCTTAATTTGTTAACTTAATCATTAATTCTAGAATTTAATCCCTCTCACTGTCGTCCTTAAAGGCAGATAAGTCATATCTCTGTTTTTTTTTGTTTTTTTTCAACTTTATTATTTATTACTTTCTACATGTTTTGTATATAGTAATGTGCTGGTTAACAGTCGCAGTAAAAATTAATTAAAAATGATAATTAAGTAAATAAT
>KZ808293.1:124031-135866 GCA_000696205.2 Oncopeltus fasciatus
TGGTCATCTGCAAAGGTTGCTAGGAGTGTGTTAGGATGTGTCGGGATATCGGCAGTGTATAGGATGTAAAGGATGGGGCCAAGCACACTACCTTGTGGAACTCCCGCTTCCACTTGGTAATAGTCGGAGTAATCTAATCCTTGCCGGACCCTGAAGAATCGATCGGTTAGGTAGGAGCGAAGGATAAGGTAAGGGGTGCTTGGGAGAATGGATTTTAATTTGAACAGTAGTCCGCGATGCCATACCCAGACAAATGCTTGTGACACATCGAGGAAGGTACCAACGCAGTACTGCTTGTTCTCGAGAGTGGAACACGAAACACCTGTTGGATCGTGGAGTGTTGGGCTCGGAAACCAAACTGGAAGTATTTTGGTGTTTTGGAAGTATTTGGTGAGCGTCCAGAATTGGTATTAGTCTTTTGAGAAGAATCTTCTCAAAGACCTTTCAAAAAAGAGGAAGCAGTCTTATTGGGCGATAGGAAGAAGGATTACTTGGGGGTTTGCCAGGCTTTGGAAAGAGGATAACAGTGGATAATTTCAACAGGAGAGGAAAGTGTGTGGTTCGGAGAATGGTGTTGTAGAGGTAGGTGAGGAAAGTTACAGCCTTTTTGGGTAAGTGGTTTAGGATTTTGGCTGTAATAAGATCATGCCCGGGAGACTTGCCTTTAGGCAAGCGAGAGAGGATACATTTGACCTCAGAGGGGGTGACCGCTTTAAGAGGTGGAGACATAGGAAGAGAGGAATCAAGGAATTCTTCTACCTCCGTGCTCTTAGAATGGTTTTCTGGGTCAGGGTGAGGAGTGAAGGTTTGCTTTAGGTGAAGGCCAAAGACCTCAGCTATATCTGCATCGGACGCTGCCCATGTGCCATCATCCCGTTGTGGAGGAAAGGTGGGGGAGTGGTATTTGAGGATTTTTCTGGTGGCAGTCCAGAGGGATTTGCTTTCTGTTGTGAGTGAGGAGAGATAATTGTTGAATTCTTTATTGTGATAATAATAATAATAATAATCTGAGTTCCCGTGTCACTAAACGGCTCAGTTTGTTATAAGCTTGGTGGTCGGATGGGTGTCGTGTTCTCTGCCATGTGGTTCTCGCCCGTCTTTTGGATAGTAGAGAGTCTGTATATGCATGGGAAGAGGTTTGGTGTTTAAAGGTTTGGAATTAAGGGGTTTTTCGGAGGTAGGTTTGGATGCTATCCAGCACGACTGTTGAATAGCAGAGTTGAAGGATTGTACAGCATCGTCAAGGTCTTTCGGGGATTTAAAGGAAACTCTGAGGTCTATGGTGTCTTCTAGGAGGGATTTAAACCTATCCCAATCAACTTGGTCATTAACCAGTGGTGGAGGAGTCGGTTTAGGGGTGGGTTGGAGTGACATGGTGAGGAGTACGGGACTGTGTTCAGAAGAAAGGTCATTAAGTGTGCTGGTGAAGGATTGGAGGGGATGTAGGCTTTTGCAGGCGAAGAAGTCAATGAGGTCTGGTACTCGATTGCCATCTGCAGGCCAGTAAGTGGGGGTATTAGGAGAGAGGGTTGTGAGAAGCCTGGAGGAAAGGGAAGCGTTCAGGGTACGACCACGGGAGTTAGTCGTCCTGGAACCCCATTGTAGATGTTTCGCATTGTAGTCGCCGCCAGCGAGGAAATGGGAGCTCAGTGAGTCAAAAAATTGACTGAACTGAGCAGAAGTTATAGGTTTATTTTGGGGACAGTACACTGCCGCAAGAGGTGATGGGAAAGGTGAATGTTGAGAGTGACACTGTGGTGGATTGGAGATAGTCTGAAGGATCAGAAGGAATCAAATGATTGGAGAGGGAGCTGCGAATCATAATGGCTGTCCCACCATGGGCTTTCCCGTATGGGTGGTCGGTCCTATAAGTTCTGTACCCTGGTAAATTAATGTATTTTCGTGACGTAAGTCGTGTTTCTGATATAAGTGCGACGTCAACATTTCTATTATTAAGAAGTAATGTCAATTCGTCTCTGTGTGTATGTATTCCGTTGGTATTCCACAGGAGAACTGTGAGGAATTTGCTAGTTTGGGAATTCATGATTGAGGAACTGGAAAGCGGGCAATTAGGGCTGTGATGAGATTAATGTGGGGATTTAACATGGACTCCATCATAGACTGGGTTCTAGCAAAAAAGGTTTCCATGATAGTGTACATGTCGGAGGAAGTAGGAGTTGGAGTGGTTTGGGAATTGGCTACGTGACGCTCATGCGGTGTTGGTTGCTGCTGAGTGGAGTGTCTCTGCTGCAGTAACGGGGTTCTGTCCTTCAGTTGGACCTGCCTGGCGGCACGGGAGTAAGAGAGATTTTCCTGGACGTACCTTACAGGAGCACCTGTGGAGGGCTGGTGCTGGACTGGCGGTCCTCGCTGGGGCTGGGTCGGACGTCCTCGCTGGCGTTGATTAGACGGCTCCCTCTGAGAGTAGGCCGAGGGTCCTCGCTGCCGTTGAGCCGAAGGGTCCCGCTGGCGTTGGGCCGAGGGAACTCGTTGGCGTTGAGCCGAGGGAACTCGCTGGCGTTGGGCTGAAGNTGTAGATGTTTCGCATTGTAGTCGCCGCCAGCGAGGAAATGGGAGCTCAGTGAGTCAAAAAATTGACTGAACTGAGCAGAAGTTATAGGTTTATTTGGGGGACAGTACACTGCCGCAAGAGTGATGGGAAAGGTGAATGTTGAGAGTGACACTGTGGTGGATTGGAGATAGTCTGAAGGATCAGAAGGAATCTAATGATGGGAGAGGGAGCTGCGAATCATAATGGCTGTCCCACCATGGGCTTTCCCGTCTGGGTGGTCGGTCCTATAAGTTCTGTACCCTGGTATATTAATGTATTTTCGTAACGTAAGTCGTGTTTCTGATATAAGTGCGACGTCAACATTTCTATTATTAAGAAGTAATGTCAATTCGTCTCTGTGTGTATGTACCCGTTGGCATTCCACAGGAGAACTGTGAGGAATTTGCTAGTTTGGGAATTCATGGTTGAGGAACTGGAAAGTGGGCAATTAGGGCTGTGATGAGATTAATGTGGGGATTTAACATGGACTCCATCATGGACTGGGTTCTAGCAAAAAAGGTTTCCATGATAGTCGGAGAAAGTAGGAGTTGGAGTGGTTTGGGAATTGGCTTCGTGACGCTTATGCGGTGTTGGTTGCTGCTGAGTGGAGTGTCTCTGCTGCAGTAACGGGGTTCTGTCCTTCAGCTGGACCTGGCTGGCGGCACGGGAGTAAGAGAGATTTTCCTGGACGTACCTTACTGCAGCACTTGTGTAGTGCTGGTGCTGGACTGGCGGTCCTCGCTGGGGCTGGGTCGGACGTCCTTGCTGGCGTTGATTAGAGGGCTCCCTCTGAGACCGGGCCGAGGGTCCTCGCTGTTGTTGAGTTGAGGGTCCTCGCTGCCGTTGAGCCGAAGGATCCCGCTGGTGTTGAGCCGAAGGAACTCGCTGGCGTTGGGCTGAAGGCTCGCGCAAAGTGCGTTTCCTCAGCTGCTGGTATTTCCGCAGTCTTTATAGCTAGCTGGGTGACTCTTGGAGCAGAGAGCACAGGTGGCTGGAGTGTCCCTGGTCTTCTGGCAGTCTCTGCTCTCATTATTTTCCCCGCATTTGACACAGCGAGGGAGGTGGTTACAGTTACTCTTTGAGTGACCATATTGTTGGCATCTGTGGCATTGAATTATGTCACGTCGAGGGTGAGGCTTTTCTACCACTACTTTTGTGTGGTATAGATCTGTGAGGTCATATATGGAGTTAACATTTTTTGTTCTCTCCAGATCTACAAAAAATAGCGGGAGTGGCACTTTATAAGTTCCCTCGGTTCCCCGCCGGGTGCCAAGGACATTCAGGACACTTTTTGGTTTGAACCCCCGCTCTGAGAGTTCTTCTGCTATTGTCTCGGTGGGAGCTGTGTGATGAAGATATCGAATAGCTACTCGAAGTGTTCGGTCTTCTTGGAGTTGGTACGAGTGGTATTCGGCTTTTGTATATTTTAGACATTCAATTATAGCGCGATACGAGTCAGGAGTGATGCAATTTATTTTGGTGTCAGAATGTCTGCTTGAGCATTTGTAATTTTCCCTGCCAACTATTCGGTCAAGCTGTGTGAACATCAGTTTAAAATTCTGTATGTTTTTTACAAAGATCGGTGGGGGCTTGGGAATTTTAGGTGCGGTCGTTGTTTCCATACTGTTTTCCTCAGTGGGGAGAGCGCTAAATGGATTAGGCGTGAAAAACGGCGACTCTGTGAAGGCCGGGGCATTACTGTTTGTTGTTATGTCGTTGAGGCCAGCGAGATTTGTCGCCGACATATTTGTATTATCGCCTGTCGGGGATGACAGTGTGCTGGTGGACGAGCCCTCATGACTCTGGCTAGCAGCGGGTCGCTGACGTCTGGTTGGTGGAGAGTTCAGCGGTGAGGGCTTCCCTCCAGCTGAGCGAGTCCTCTTGTTTCGGCCTTTATTTGATACCATAATTTGATGGTAGAAGCTGCCGTGCATATGAATAAATGAATAAGTGAGAACGAGAGAAAGAGAAGGGGAGAGAAGAAAAGAAAAAAAAAAAGTTTCGGACCAAGTTTCGAACTCGCGCCCGAACGGACCGAGCCGGGTCTCCCAGACTAAGTGTCAGCCCTTTATCAGAACCAGCCAGGGAGGCTGCCTGTCGGCAGGACACTTTGTTCCGTAATTATCTCTGTTAGGACAAGTAATAGGACGGAACGTGTCGTTCCCCCTCCTCTGATAACTATTGACCTGTTCACTGACTAGAACACTAATTTATACGATATGTACTTACGTATTTTTCGTATGTTAGTCCATAGTTTTTCACTAAACTTAGTGAAACAGTGCACTGTCACTTAAACTTGGTCTGTGCCATGTTTAATAGATGTTAGTTCACTATTACACTAATTAAATAAATAGTATTGAGGAGCACGTATTGAAGGTGTTTGCACAATGGCTGACAAGCGCCGAGTCCATATCTCTGTTATGGATATGTTCTGCAAATTCTAAAGTCATTAGATGTACTGGTTAGACACTTTCTCTCACCATACCTAATACACAATAAATATTTGCTATGTGAATGTGTGTCAACTCTCTTGCTGCAACATTTTACCTAAAGATTCACCAAAAAAAAAAAAAAAATGCAAAATATTATTTAAATAAATTTAAGTCAGTCAAGCTGCGTAAGCTAAGCAGATTTCCCATGTTTCATTAACATAGACATAAATAAGACCATTTTAACCTTGAAAATCGGAGTAAAAGGAATGATCACTAAACCAGGCTCAACACTGTCAGAAAGAAGGGGAAGCGCTCACTCCTCGCAGTTTCATTCGTAAATATCTTCCTTATGAAGCGTTTATTATAAAAATCTTATAGGACATAAATTTTGAAAAGTAGATAAAACGCAATTTCGTTCTGCAAAGTATATCATAACTCAATTAAAAACAAATATATCAAATTTGTAAATATTTGTCTCATTCTAAACCCACCAACCCCTTCAACCTATTCAGCTATTAAGAAACTCAGCCGATGCTTTACAATAAAAAAAAAAAAAAAAAAAGTTGTATGTATAGATAAAAAAAAGCAAACCAAAAGATGTAGTATTAAATGTATTAAGAAAATGATAAATAGATAATCATAAATCAATAAAATCAAATTTACAAGAATAGGACTTACTTCGGACCTAAAGTCTACGGTAAAAAAAAATCAATTAGTAATTATGAAATAGAAATATTTTCATTTAATAAAAGAATTAGGATCGATAAAAATAAAAATTTAACCATAAAAAAAAATACATTTCAAAAATGTATTAGGTGTTATTAGTCTCATGATGGGTTCATGGAATTCTTTTGTTAGAACCCAATCTATGATGGAATCCATGTTAAAACCTTTAATTAAGCTCGTCACAGTCCCTATTTTTGGTCTTCCTCTTCCTCTGCCTATACGAACCAGAACCAAATGGGAGAAAACACGATACCAAGCATACAACAGACTGAGCCGTTCAGAGACAATGAAACTCGGATCTTTCCACAATGAAGAATTCAACAATCATCTCTCCCCAGTAATAATAGAAGACAAATTCTTCTGGACTGCCACTCCTCACCCTGATCCTGAAGGCACTCTAAGTGCACTGAAGCAGAAGAAAAACTCTCCTCTTTCATATATCTCCACCATCATAAAAACCCCTACTGAGGTCAAATATATCTTTTCCAAAGTCAGGTAAACCCCCAAGCAATCCTTCTTCCCCTCTTTGATAAGATCCTCCTCATCCAGGACTATCACTAAAACTTCGCTAACAGCAATTCGGTTTCCGATCCGCGGTATAACAGGTTTCTGTAACGGGAAACTTGAGATCCCATCAACGATTGGATGCTTTTCCGATCTATGAAAAAATCACTAATATTAAATATTATATCAAGAGAGGATACATTGCATCACACATATAGATGAGGATTTAGTCAGAGGAAGAAACTGTCAGGAGCCAGCCACCAACTTGTCGACAAACATATTAATAAATTATATGCATTTATATTCCCTCATTTCCCACTCTAAAACGGTTTCAAATATTTTAATTGATTTTTCATTAAGTCCACTATGTTTTAATAAAATAAAAAAGCACATTCAGTCCTTTCAATCCAAAACCCTGAGAATAATTGCAAATGCTCCCTATTACGTACCCAATTTCTCCCATTACCACGTTTTTAATATCCCTTTGTTTCATGACCTCATTTCTTCCCATTTAATCCTTTTTCACAGTAAACTACCATTCCTTCTTAATCCACTAGCACAGACCTTGTCTTCCAACTCCAACCCCTACAACCCTCCCCGTTGACTCAAACGAAAATGGCCCCGTGACCTCCTGGGGANATAAAAAAATACATTTCAAAAATGTATTAGGTGTTATTAGGCTCATGATGGGTTCATGGAATTCTTGTCTTAGAACCCAATCCATGATGGAATCCATGTTAAAACCTTTAATTAACCTAGTCACAGTCCCTATTTTCGGTCTTCCTGTTCCTCTGCCTATACGAACCAGAACCAAATGGGAGAAAACACGATACCAAGCCTACAACAGACTGAGCCGTTCAGAGACAATGAAACTCGGATCTTTCCACAATGAAGAATTCAACAATCATCTCTCCCCAGTAGCAACAGAAGACAAATTCTTCTGGACTGGCACTCCTCACCCTGATCCTGAAGGCACTCTAAGTGCACTGAAGCAGAAGAAAAACTCTCCTCTTTCATATATCTCCACCATCATATACCAAAACCCCTACTGAGGTCAAATATATCTTTTCCAAAGTCAGGTAAACCCCCAAGCAATCCTTCTTCCCCTCTTCTCAAAGATCTTTGATAAGATCCTCCTCATCCAGGACTATCACTAAAACTTCGCTAACAGCAGTTCGGTTTCCGATCCGCGGTATAACAGGTTTCTGTGACGGGAAACTTGAGATCCCATCAACGATTGGATGCTTTTCCGATCTATGAAAAAATCACTAAAATTAAATATTACATCAAGAGAGGATACATTGCATCACACATATAGATGAGGATTTAGTCAGAGGAAGAAACTGTCAGGAGCCAGCCACCAACTTGTCGACAAACATATTAATAAATTATATGCATTTATATTCCCTCATTTCCCACTCTAAAACGGTTTCAAATATTTTAATTGATTTTTCATTAAGTCCACTATGTTTTAATAAAATAAAAAAGCACATTCAGTCCTTTCAATCCAAAACCCTGAGAATAATTGCAAATGCTCCCTATTACGTACCCAATTTCTCCCATTACCACGTTTTTAATATCCCTTTGTTTCATGACCTCATTTCTTCCCATTTAATCCTTTTTCACAGTAAACTACCATTCCTTCTTAATCCACTAGCACAGACCTTGTCTTCCAACTCCAACCCCTACAACCCTCCCCGTTGACTCAAACGAAAATGGCCCCGTGACCTCCTGGGAGAGTGGTGTGTCTTTGTTCACTTTCTCTCCTCATGTGATTGTCATTGAATTTCATTTTTACTTTTCATTGTAATCAAATTACAAAATGTTTTTATTTAACAGAGAGAAATAAATAAAAAGTTTTAAAAAAAAATAAAATAAATAAAGCAATATGTCGTAAAAGTCCATTTATGATTATATAAGACCGCGAAGATAAATTTGAGTGATTTTCAAACTTCAGGGCTATCATGAAGATGAGAGAGGACGTCCTGTCCCTAAGTTCACATTTCCATGACTGTCATGGAAGATAATCCTTTAATAAAAAATACATTGTTCAAATTTGTGTTTTTTGGATCTACCTTGACCGAACCCCAACTAAAATCATCTTAGAATAATATCTACGGTCAACAAAACTCTCCTTTATAAATTTATATGCTTTTACAGTCATTTGCCATCCATTTCTTTCATATCTCCAAATGGATAATAGAAAGATTTCGTTTTTCTTTCAAAGAACTATAAATATTTAAGCTTATTTTAAAAGTTATAAATTTACCCTTAAAAATTAAAATGCCTACAGCCCCCCCCCCCCTGTCTAGTGAGAGCAGGTAGCCCGCCTGGTAGCCCACCATCTCATCCAACCAATATCCTCCCTGCACTTAGCTTCCTTTCGTGTCTTCTCAGGCGTTAACCTTTTGCCAGCTCTTCTATTATCCTTTCTCTCACCTTCCGTCCGAGGGAACTTTCTTCCATTCTTTCTCTTTAAGCTATTGAACACAAGGAATATATTGTGTATTAAATTATATAAGCTGCAAGAGTCATCTAACTATCCCTTTCCTAATTCTTCCATTGGCACCTTTAATGTAATACCCGGCTCTCATTTTATGGATGAAGTTAAAGCAGTGAAACTTTGAACCAGTCTCCAGAACGTCATGAACTACCGATGTGCAGGTTCTCTTACTTTTCGGCGTGTTTAAAGCAGGTTTCAAACTCGAACGCCTAAGTCTCAGACCAAATAGAGATTAATAGTACAATAAATGACGAAATGAATACATTTTCTTAAATAGTGAAATTAATTATAGTATGTAAACCCACGTTAAATTTTCTACAAGAAATGCAAAGGGAGCCAGGAAAAAAAATCTTACAACCCCAGCCGACCCGGGTCTCCTACTTTCCGGGTAGGTGCGCTACACCTCTACACCACCGAGACAGATTAGATAATCTTTCCAACTCCCCGCACTTTAATACGAGTCAAAAACCCCAAGTAAGACAAATATATCGTAAATAGCTGGCAATGTTAGCTCCTTCGAGTATAAAACGATATATTCGTCTCGCTCTTCATAAAACTTGACGCTCAACAATTAACCTCCAAATTGAATTATTAATTGTTTTACGATCATAATTGATGTAAAATGCAAAATTTTAGGATTTAAATTGCTTAACATTTTAGGAATTTGCACATATTAAATTTGACTAAGATGATTGAGCACCCACCCCCTCTTATTCCTGCTTATACATTTGTTTTCCTTTTACCAAACTGGAATTGCACTCTTGCGTCATGCAGTNTATTCCTTGTGTAAGCTCCAAGAGTCATTTAACTATCCCTTTCCTTATTCTTCCATTGGCACCTTTAATGTAATATCCGGCTCTCATTTTATGGATGAAGTTAAAGCAGTGAAACTTTGAACCAGTCTTCAGAAAGTCATGTGTGCAGGTTCTCTTACTTTTCGGCGTGTTTAAAGCAGGCTTCAAACTCGAACGCCTAAGTCTCAGACCAAATAGAGATTAATAGTACAATAAATGACGAAATGAATACATTTTCTTAAATAGTGAAATTAATTGTAGCATGTAATCCCACGTTACATTTTCTACAAGAAATGCAAAGGGAGTCAGGAAAAAAAAAATCTTACTACCCCAGCCGATCCGGGTCTCCTACTTTCCGGGTAGGTGCGCTGACCTCTACACCACCGAGGTAGATTAGATAATCTTTCCAACTCCCCGCACTTTACTACGAGTCAAAAACCCCAAGTAAGACAAATATATCGTAAATAGCTGGCAATGTTAGCTCCTTCGAGTATAAGACGATATATTCGTCTCGCTCTTCATAAAACTTGACGCTCAACAATTAACCTCCAAATTGAATTATTCATTTGATAATAATCATAATTGATGTAAAATGCAAAATTTTAGGATTTATATTGCGTAACATTTTAGGGATTTGCACATA
The DNA here is from genome assembly GCA_000696205.2 of Oncopeltus fasciatus. Taxonomy (NCBI): domain Eukaryota; kingdom Metazoa; phylum Arthropoda; class Insecta; order Hemiptera; family Lygaeidae; genus Oncopeltus; species Oncopeltus fasciatus. Next base: position 134,185 of record KZ808293.1, read on the forward strand.
TTAAGGAGTGTTTTAAAATTTGACTAAGATGATTGAGCACCCACCCCCTCTTATTCCTGCTTATACATTTGTTTTCCTTTTACCAAACTGGAATTGCACTCTTGCGTCATGCAGTCTTAAGAAATCACACAGAAAATCTGTTTAGCTTTTTCAGCTTCTGCATGACGGGCTTCTTCTCACTCTGACCTCCATTGATTTTGATACAATATTCCTATTTTTACTATCGTAGCCATATCACATGGTCTACAAGAACATATCTATATGGATATTAGAGATTATACTTTGGTGTAAACTACAGTCAGTAGGAAGGATAATAAAAGACACATAAAGCCTTACCGCATTGATTTATTTAATGGCGCCAGAGGGAAATTTAAGCCTTTACCTTTATTCTGCTTAAATGAGGGGAAGAAGCATGTAGACAAAATTATTGTTTACAATGTCATATTTTCAAAGGGAAGGAATTTACTAGCTTTTACAAGCGTAGGTTCAACGAGATACTTGTATGATATAAATTTCAAATATATGTAGTCTGCTGAGCTGTAGTTTTCCTTGAATTAACGGCGGCACTAGCTCATTGTTAATCTGTTATAACCTATGATTTATTTTATTAGGCTAATGATATAAAACAAAGAAACTGTCTCAAGCTCAAGAATATATTTGGACAAGAGCCCCGATTACTCTGGCATTAAGGGAAGGTATGAAATTTATAGCCTAGACAAAGGTAAATTAAATGTCTTTCAGCAAGCCAACGTTCTAGAATGTATATTGAAATAGCAAGGGATGAAAAATATCGGCACGCAGGAGCTGCGGACACTAAGCGAATTCAATTACTCGATGAATATTTGAAAGATCCATGTTATGTAATCCCCTATATTGTTCTTGTTAGATGTTAAACTAAATTTTCTATATTTTTTTTGGATAAAGCATATAAAGGCAGTTCTTTAAGAAGATGACCTTAGACACCCCCCCCCCCTCATACCTTATTATTTTGGAGTCTTAGTGATCTCATCTTATTTTTCATTGCTATAAATAATAAATCACATCTACCAGAATTTTTGTCCATCTTTAGTGATGCATGGGAAATTTGTTTAGTTTACGCGAGTCCTGAGTAACGGGCTGGCTTTTAAACACCTCATTTGAGGAACGGTAGATGTTTACCTTCAGATTTTAAAGTGTTAATTTCAGTATCGCTCTGGCTTTGCTAGTGTACAGACGTATCTACAGCTCCAGCGGATTAGAGTGATAACGATTTCTCTCCTAGTATCAGGGAGTACTTCTTTATTTTATTTTACCATTAAGTTATAATTTTCTTTTTGTTAGAGTTAAGGTACACCTTCATTTTTCCTTCCTTTCCTTTTTCATAATATGGAGGTCGACGTCGTTGTTAATCAACCACGTCCGCCTGACATTCTTTCCAGAATCAAAAATAAAAAGAATTTTGTTAAAAAATATGTAATTATGAAATTGAAGGATGATACTGATAATAAAACTTTGAACAATTACAGTCCATTCAAGATTTGCCGATTTATAAAGAGCTATGCCCCTAACATAAAAATAAAATTCTTAAAAAATGGTTCTGCATTATTAGAAATTAGTGACTTTGATGATTTTAAAAAATTAGAAAACATTAAAACATTCGAGAATATACCCGTTGAATTTAGCGATCACAAATTTTTAAATTA
>KZ808293.1:150018-162895 GCA_000696205.2 Oncopeltus fasciatus
TTTTTTTAACTTTCTTATTTTATTCAAACCTGTATATTTTCAAATATTCTTGTAGCTATTTAGTTTCTTATTAGTAGTTATTTTGTTCACAAGCCAAATTTATATAGGTGTATAGTTAGATTATGTTCTGTAACTTTCCTTAAATTTATATACTTATTGAGAGGAATCTAGCAATCAAATTATTTGTATTAAGTTGAAATTAAACTTCACTTGGAAGGAAAGTGGCCTTATTAAAAAGCCTGCCACTTTCAAAATAAATTTAAAAAAATATTCTTCATTCATTATACGTGTGTGTGATTTCTTTAAATACTCTAGTAGATTAATTTTCAGGTTTTGGCATTGAAACTTGACATATGGCATTTCAATAAAAAAATAAATAAAACTCTGTAAATCAGCAAAAACACTGACTAGTTTAACAGGCATAGATATAGACAGATTTTTTTTTAGAAGTTATGGGTGGAATATTTTGTTTTTTAATACAACTTGAAAATTGATATTTATTTACAAACCAAAAAGCTGAGTCTGTTAAACTGTAAAATCAGATCAATAAGACTGGGGGTTTGCATAGAGCAATTAGTAAAAAAAGATTGTGTCCTATTCACTCAGTGATGAAAAACTAAAAGTTCTAAGAAATTTCATTGACATTGTTTTCAAACAATATATTTCGTTAAAGAATTTACAGTTTGGAACTAATATTTTTTTATTTGTCAACAATGCCTTTGACAATGTTTTATACTTCCAATTTGAAAATATATATTCTACATTGGAGATGATAAAAACATGGTCCATTAAACATTTTATATATATATATATAATAAGAACNATATATATATATAATAAGAACAAGAAAAAGAATGAGCGTAGTGAACAGGCAAAAAAAAAAAATGCATAGAGTATTTTAAAATTTTGGGGAGACTGCTCACTTGTATAATGTTTCATGTGTGTGTGTATTCATTACACTCAGTTTTTCTCCTGCTCATAAGATTTTAATAAATAATTATTATATGCATTGCAGGGTTTCATTTTCTTTCTATATTTATGTCTGCATGCACTCTAGCCTCTAAAATTATGAAACCAAATTTGTTATGCAAGCTTCTTTTAGCGAACTGTTGAATGAATTTGGCTGAATCACTCAGGGAGGCCTGACCAAAATTAAAAATCGTTATATCTTCATTTATACTATAATGAAAAAATATAAGGGTCCCAGATTCAATGCTCACAGTGCACAATTGTTTTTTTCCTCTGTGCTTGTAATGAATGACCAGGGATTACCTGTTCTGATCCTAGATAGCACCCAGCTCTAATTAGAAAAATTTTTTCATTGAGTAGAAAATTATCAGGCAGTCAGAATAATGTTTTTTCTAGTGTACCATGTGTCAAAAATAAATACATTCCTTAATACATATTTCCCCCTTCGGCCTGTATGACCTGTTGTGGGAGAGGAGTATTAGGCGGGATCTCTTTATTTTTAAAATATAAAAACCGAATGGTATTTAAGCTTTTCATTGTAAGCCCTTGAAAGTATTCATTTTCATTTGAAATCTAATGAGGGGGAGAGAGACTCAATTCTATCATTCTTATTTGAGGTACTAAAAAGTTTACCAAACTTAATATAATATATGATTTCTAAGCATTTATTTTCTGGAACATTTTTCTAAAGAAATGCATATTATGGTAGACATTTAAGTCTCTCCCCACTCTTCCTTCTCTGGCAGTCTATAGAGGACTTAAGAGGTCATACCTTTCACAGTCATTGTGCTTCCTGACTTGAAAATTAAATTTCCTTGTTACTTTTATTTATGTATATCTAAAATAAAATTTGGGAAATCTCACTTTATCTTGCTCAATACGGGACTTTTTGTAAATTTTTCTTAGCTTTAAGATTTTATTAATGTGAATTATTTCCTTATTATTTAAAACGAATATGACCATGTCCTTTTTTATTCTGCCCCATTGCGATTTATATGCTTTATAATGTGTAAATATAAACAATACCTGTTGCTAATTTTTTTTTAATTTTTAACTATAAACATTGTTTATATTGATTGATGGAATAAATACTTTATTTTTAGTCGTTATTTTAATATCCATATTTCTTGGAAATTGCGAACGGGGTCTATTATTCAATTTGTAAACTGCCTTATACTTTTTTCTTCTCCACTCATTCATATAAGGTACACGGGAACACTTTTAAAGAATATGTACTATTAATTACATTATGTAATTATAATGATTACATAATGTAACTAATAGTATTTTAAGACTAGGAAAGCATAAGACGAGAGGATCAGACCCGTATGGGAAAGGGCCAATTGAAGGATGCCACCTGCATCCTTACTTCAGAAGAGAGAATTAGGGTTATGCAGAAATAGCTATTAGATTCTTCTAAGCCTGCCTTGCCTCTTCCAGGAAGTTATGAAAATAACTTGTCAGCAGCCCACTAGTTAATGTTAAGTTAATCTTATTCTGTTGAGGTCCAACATTAAGAAAACAATAATCTTAAAAAAATATGTTCTTTTTTTGTTTCTTTTCTCAAACTCAACTTAAGAATATATAATATGTAGCTTATATAATCAATTTAAACTTTTTGTTTAATGTAAAGATGCCAATTTTTTAGATAAAATTTAAAAGCATTTTTTCATTTTTCGCCATGGATCAAATAAAAAACTAAACAGAATTACATCATAAAATATTATATAGCTAACAATATTATACAAGAAAGAGGAAAAAGCTATCAAGAAAGTACACAAAGTTAAACCAACTAGTTAATCACTGAACACTTGGAAGCTTCTTTTCCGTGATATTCTTCAATGTATTTTGGAACAGTCCCTTTTTAAACTCCAGCAATAATCTGCCATCATGTGCATATCTCATCTTCCTTGGTAGCGGTCTTCCATTGTTTTAATATCCTGGTGATATCTTTCACCTTGTTCTTCACTGATGCCACCTAATTTTTCTGAAAAATGGTCTACGTGGCTGTGTAAGTAGTACACCTAAATATCATGTTACACCCAAGGGACTTGATACTGTTAAGCATCCTGTTTACTAGTTCAACATAGTGTCAGCTTGGTGTTTGCCCATAAAATTTCCGACAACTGCAACAAATGAAGTCCAGGCTTTTCGCTCAGCTTCATTCATTGATTTTGCGTAGGCAGGATCCCTAATGGACCATCAAATATTCCTGATTTAATTTTTCCATACTTAACTGATGCATTTATGTTCCTTTATAAGCAAAGCATGAACCGTTCTCATCAAGAGCCTTTACAAACTGCTTCATAAAGGCCAGCTTGATATGTATTAGAGGAAGGATGATTTTCTCTCGTGCAACTAAGGGATGGTTAATAACATTTTATTCCCCAATGTTTATGTATTCTTTCTTAGGCCGCTCTTTTCAAACCCAGTGGAGTGTTTTGTCTCTGTTATCCCACAAGCACAAGAATATTTGGTGTAGCCACTTAGCTACCCAAGGAGAGAGTTTACCATTTTTAAGTTCACACAAATCACCCATTGATGTTCATGATACTTTATCTTCTCCAAGACCAAAGTTATGGTATAATATTCTTCTTTCATTTTCATTGTGTGAGCAATTAGTATATAACCATACTTGTTCCCATAGTACCGATCTTCCCTGCATGGCAAGAACTCACAAACTAACCTCAACTCTAGTTGAAGCCTTGAAGGTCCCTTCAGTTACCAAATAGACAATGCCATCTAGTGGATTTTCCTGGAACTAACTGGATGTCAGACTTACAAAGCAAATATACAGAAACCAATCCTTGTATGTAATTTAGAACTGCATAAAATGGAATAAGAACTGTTCAAAATGGAGTTAGAATTGCACATTTTGTGAAGAACTGCACGTTAAAAAATTCTGATCTAAAAAAGTAGGGCTGATAGAGAAAAACTGATTGTATATTTAAAATCAATGTCCCAAATATATCTAAAACCAGCTTTACAATCCTAGGTACCAAAAAAATTTTTTTTTTTTTTTCTGTATTCCTGTATTATCATTATTCTGCAGACAGGATTTTTTTTTTAATATTTAGATTGAAAAAACAGATTTACTAGTAAAACAATAAATAATTAAAATTTAATGGATTTAAATGTGAATATATTCTCAAAAAAACCTTGCATGAGAGAAAAATAAATGAATAAACATTGTTTCATCCCAAAAAAACATTTTCTCATTGCTAAATTTAGCTACTTACAATAATTTTTAATATTAATGATGAATTTGGTTATTCATTCTAATTCTTTGGTCAAAAAATCATTAAGGGTAATACAGGAAAAAATTTAAACATCTTATATAATGTATACCTAAAGTGAAAACTGCATCCAAGAAAAGAGTCCAATGCAAGATTACATTTAATCAGTGCCTAGAGGCTAATATCAATAATAACAAAAATATTACAAATATATCAAAGGAATAAGGATGAAAAATTTTAAAATCTCTTTTTATAAATGTTTAATATTAATACATGTCCATCAACAAACAATGATAAATATTGATTTTCTTTTTTAGGAAATTCAAATAAATAATATTATAGATGAATTATTATACAATATAACAAAAATATCAGAACTTTCCTCATTTCTAATATAAAGGCAAAGAACATATGATTGGTTGATAGAATACAATAATTTTAATTCAGTCTTGTTTTACAAACTTCAGAAATATAATAATTTTTTTTTAATACTATAACAAAATCATATAAGTAGAACACAGTCCAACTTCTTTTATTACAATATAACAAATTGAAACACATTGAGTTTTTTTCCTTTTAACTTACTATCAAGAGACAAATTAAGCTGAGTAGCTTGCAGGCAATTATGTTTATAACTTTACACATGTATATATATTACAGGGGGAAAGAGAAGAGGGAAAAGTATGAGACAAAGAAAGAAAACATTATCTGGTTGCTCCTCTTTTCACATGCAGGAAATGAATATTAGCTAAGCTGAAAAATGGTATGGTGCTGAGCCTGGTAACTAGGTGCTTCAGGATGCTGTGTGCATATATTGCGTCTTCTGTAGACCTTTCATCAACTAATAATTTTAAGTTCATTATTTTACTAAAGTAATTAGCACTAAAGTAAATAAAATAGCAAACATATGACTATTTTATTTGCTTAGATGTCCACTCTTTTTAACAATATTCCCCAATATGAAGCAAACATTACTAATTTGGGGATATGACGAAAATTAAGAGAGCAAATATATAATGCTCTGTTTTTGTCAAAATGATTCAAACCCAGTAAAGAGGTATAATCATTTGATTGTTAAATTTGTGTAAAACACGTTGAAAATTACACAGCATAACAAACACAGCTCTAAAATGATTGCGACAAGTACTTACTGTGATCTTGATTCATAAGGAAGCTTAACTTTGCCAATCAAATCGTGTAATTAATTAAGTGCTCTAATTATTAATTATAAGACAATAATATAACAGATAAATTGGCTTCCCAAGCTTTAAACTGTTCAGTAGCCTCACTATATTGTAAAGGAAAAGTTATACTTGGATTCAAATATTGCAATGTTTGAAAAATCTAAAAATTTTCTACAAATATTTAAGTCTTTCCTTGACATACTAGTCAGAAGATATTTATCATTTTTGAATTTGACCTCTTTCTAAATCCTCCACAGTTACTTATTTCAGTAATATCAATTTCATTCAACAATATGTAGAAAGGAACTTAATAATCAATTTAGTTTCTTAATATAAATATAATAATTGCTTTTGGCTGAAAAATAAAATAGAAAGGGGTATTGGAGTTGATCCCGAATAAAACTTTTTCGGCCAGTTAAATTTCATGTTTTGAAACCAGATTAATCATTAGGGCCTATAAAAAAATTAATTATATGTGATATNAATTATAAATATGTATTTATTTATAATTTTAAACTTCTCCTAAGTAAAACTGCTGAAGGATGGAATATGATCAAGTCCAGAGATATATCTCACAATGAGTTGGCATGTAGTACTCTTAAGCAAAATAAAGAACATGGAGGGGAAAACATAAACATTTCATTTATCCATTACCAAACTACAGCTCTGTCTGATTTTAGCAGTCATTAAACAAGACATGTTAGAAATTTTTAGAATATGTAAAAAGTCAAATGTCAAAATATAAATTAATTCCTTTTTGAAAAAAATAATTCTCTCACTGCTGTCAAAGAACAATCGAGAACGGAATCTATGAGTCTTCTCCTCCATATAGCACTGTGAAAGAATAAAGTTTAAGAGTTTTAGGACGAGAAATAGTAGAAGATGAAGAATGTGAAAGCTGACCTACCATTGGATGTGGGCACTCCTGAAACAAATCGCTCCTATAGAGGAGGAGGTGTTCAATAATCACTATCTAAAAATCAGGGAAATTGTAACTGGGTTTAGGCTTTCAAAGAGTAACATTCACAAACCATCTTTATATGAATGATATGAGTGCAAGGTTGGTTCTTTATTGGATGTTCAAAGGTAGGAACTTATGTGATGTACTTGGGCATATTTAAAAATGAATGGTAAATAAACAATTGATCGTATTTTTACTCGTGATCCTAAAGCCAAACATAAACTGATGGTGTGGTGTGTGATATAAGGGAAAAAAACCATCTAGAAAGGAAAAGTACAATAGTCTTCTAAAAAATTAATTTGAACAATCTTTTTGGGACTTGTATATTGATTGATTTCAAAAATGATACTGTAGTTAATAAGCCAATTATCCATGTGTCTTGTATAAACTGAGAGATATTACAAAAATGGAGGGAAAAGGTGTAAGATAAATAACTTAATTATTTGTTGGCCTTTCACTTTTCTCTTAACAATAAGGGGATAGGGGAAAATAAAAAAAACAAGTTCGGTGGATACAAAATTTTCATATTAAGAGCATTAATTACTCATTTGGTCCCATTAACTTGTAAATTTATATATATGCTCATATAAGAGTATCAAGTTAATGCTGTATTTTAACCTGGCAGCCAGTTAAATAATTCATTAATTAAATAGCTGGCCAAAGTTAAGTGGAATATGATTGTTAGATTTGCCTATCAGAATGATGAAAATAAGATAAATAGGAGGGAACACAAAACAAAAAAGTTTTTCCACAGAAAGAAATAAAATTGTTTACAGGTTTGTTAAAGGAAAAAGTACTCTGAAATATTGATAAAGTTAATTAAATGTCACCAGTAAATCTATCTTTCCATGAAAGTCTCACACAGGAACTGGGTGAGGAAATTTTTCAGTAAAATTTTAAAATTATATACATATGAGGGAAACAGTTATTTTATTCTCACAAGAAGCTGGAGAGAACTATCAACCTCATTGAAAGACCTGATATTTCTGAGCCTGTCCAACAAAACTAACTAACTCATTAACAGTTAGGCAGAAAGACACAAATACTACATTTGATTTTTTTAGATGAAGATCCTCCAGCATATTATGCTCCCATACATTTTAATGGTTTTACAATTAAATATTTAGTTTATTACTTAACAATGAAATGTTTATTATTTAGTTTTTAGATGAAAAAATGAATAAATAAGAAGAATTAGCTGCTTTTGTCTTTTTTTCAATTAAAAGATATATTGACTTATCTTTGAATACCTTAAAGTACTAGTTGGAATGAATTTATTAATTTTGAACACCAATTCATCATTAGTTAATATAAAATGGCCGTTCAACTGAACAACAAATTTATAAGTTCAATGGAAAAGATTTACTTTTATATTAGCAAATATCAGCTGCAAATGAGAGAAGGAGAACAATCAAATTATGATTATTGTTGGTAGAGGGTAAAATGATTTCTAAAGTAACAAATTTCATTTATGCACTACTGTTTGGAATATTATAATAAAAAATTTACACCTAAATAAAATCAAAACTTTAACTTTTTAATCTAATTTAAAAAAAACTTTTTTTTCTAATTATTTAACCTGCATTAATGTACAAAATGACCTCTCATTTCATATATATTTTTCACTTGCAACATTTTGAAAAATTTTTTGATCCAACTTAAACATCATGCAAAATTTATTTATTTAACTTTGCAATGACTACATTGCAACTTATAAAAAGCATTTTCATTTAATATTATAAATAACCACTTTAAGTTAAAACATTTTATAAATCTTATAAAATAATCAATATTACCATTTATCTATAACTAATAAATCTAAACAGTCAGTTAGTTACAATAATTATTTTTTTTAAATATTAGCGATTTTTAAACAATGCAATAAGGAATGATACTCTGGATAATTTGAAATATTAATTAAATGCTTTACAAAAGCCAAATTTAAAACTTCAGAAGATATATAATAAAAGTATTTTCAATATACCATAATAATAAATTTAAAAAAAATGTTTTCTTTAAAAATAAGCATATTTAGCTATGCTAGTTAATATCATTACATTTATATTATTGTTACAGATAAATACTAGTTAAAATTTTCAAAAGCTATCTCAAGTTGATTTTAATAACATAAGTGAGATAAAACTTTTGACAAAAATAAATATTGTGTTTTTTAATAAATGGCTAAAGTCACACTTCTAAGACTCAAGATAATATTAATTTTATAGTCATTTATAAAAAGATGAATGATAATAATACAAAGTAAGACAAATAAAAAGAAACATTTGAGATTATCTTACAACTTTTAGTTATTTATTTTTTTATCTTCCATGCGACCAATTTCCAAGTACCTATTATAATATTAAAGGAACACATATAAAATTATTTTTAAATTTTTTTTTTGTTGATTTCAGTAATACATCTATCTTTTACATGTATTGCTCCAACTCCTTTCCTGAGTGTTTGAATATTGGGATGAATTTATGATTTCAGTTTTCACCTAGTGAGATTTTCTGATAATGATATGATACACTTACAAATTTTTAGGAGAAATCTGAACATGACAAAATATTAAGAGGATATATATAATGTTATAATCAATAATTGATAGATAATTAATAGATAATGTTTTAAAAATCAGTAAAAAGAAAACAAATTCTTCATAAAGCGCATTCTGTTAGTAACTATTTTTTTTATTGAGTTCATCAAGTTCATAATCAAGACTCTTAATACAAAAAATTTAAAGAGTAAAATTATCTATAATAAAATATAAATAGTACAATTTTATAAGAAAGTAGAATATTGTACCTAAACACAAGACTAGGCCAGGGAATTAATAATAAACAATATATTAGTTCATTAAATTGATTCTTTCAGAAATTAATTTAAATTCATACATGCATTAAAAACTTTTCTACTTAAATTACAATTAATTAATTTTTATTTAAGATAATGCCAATGAGGTACTGTAAAGGTGATTACAACAATTCCAGATGAAATTTAGTTTAATTATAGATGACAAAAATAATTATGTTTTAAAAATGTTTAAATTTCCTACTGGGCACACACACTTAAAGCAAATGTTATTTGAACAAGACAAGAAATATATGGTACTGTAAAAGTCAAAACTCCATATTTACAGTCAAACAGGTCAAATCTGTTATAATAGTCATCTTCGTACAGAGAGAAAGAAACTTTCAAATTTCTCTGAGTAACTCATACATTTAATGTTAATAGAGCAAAACTCAAAAGCAGCACCCATTCCAGACACAATATAGTTCAATATTTTAATATTAAACAAATATACAAAGCTTATGATACATTTATTACAGTGAGTTACTAAACAAAATATCATTTATTGTAAGATTACTTTCATTCTACAGCTGTTGTTTTTTAACAATTACCAACTTGAAAATTCTTTTGGAAAATCATTCCAATAATCAGCACCAGTTTAATTCAACAAATGACAGGCATATTAGTCATACCACATGATAATGCCTTCGGATTTACTGAGTGAACACAGGATAGTTCAAATACTATTTTTAAACTTAGGAACTTTTTGAAATTATATTACTATTAAAGTCACAGAGAATATATTTCAAAAGTATTAAAGATTAAAAATGAAGCTAACTAGAGGGGAATAACTGAGGACAATTTTGTTTAATAATGGACCTGGCAACATCAATTCTACCTAAAACAAGCTCAATGTAAAGTGCCAATGCTAGAATATGTATAGGTATTTCATTTTTTGAGCCTTTAATCATCCAAATATGCTTTAACAATTCTGATGCCTTATCTAAATCACCTTTCATTATAAGAAGAGTGGCCAAGTTGTAATGAAGAACAGCCTGGGCAGTAAGTTGAGTATTTGGTATCCAATCATTCTTCTCCATCTCTGTCGTAGGGTCACAGTCAGCAAAATGATTTGGATTCAGCACTTCTATGGCTTCAGGAAACTTATTGAGCATAAAGAGTGCTTCTGCCAAGTACAGTCTACCTAGGTACTTGTATACTTTAGAAGTTGCCTCACTAAGCAATAATTTAGAGAATTTATAAGCTTTAACAGGATCACCTATGGTTAAGTGGACATAAGAACAGGCTGCTAAAACGCTTTGTCTTAATTTACCAACACCTGCTGGTAGAAGAGCAAATGAATTCCGAAGACAGACAGTTGCAAATTCCAAACTAGGCATTGGTACAGCATATGATTGTGGTTCTGAGCTAAATGCAGTATCTTTATACAACTTATTATTAAGACATATTTTTGAACAAGCACCACTACCAATTTTCCCCGTTGCAAGCTCTGTTCTTTTCTTTTTAAAATTAAAAGCCCCTTCATTGCTTTTTTTATAAACCATTATGCAGCATTCAGCAAGTCTAAGCCAAATCAAAGGCGATCTCAGCATCCCTTGCACTGCCACAGTAAAACAATCAAATGCCTCTGAAGGTTTTCTTGCATTGAGGAAAGCGAGACCTCTATTGTACATTATCTTCAAAAAAGTAGTGCCATGAAATATTGTTGGTTTAACAATATTACTATCCTTGGATGATTTCTTAATTTTTTCAAGTGTATTGAAGTATAGACTGTATGCTTTGTTTATAAAAAACAAGCAAAGGTGCCTTTTGTTGCAGTAATAATAAATCAAAGCGATATTGTTATAATAAATAAGCATTTTTTCTTCACCTAGCTTCCAGAAGTTATCTATATCCTCTTGAATAACAATTATCTCATCCAAAGCTGATTCATAGTTTCCTTTTAAAACAGATAATTGAGCTCTCATTAGTATAGATGAAAAGTTTTGCATTTTGTTGGAACTAATATAATCAAGAATCCTTTGACAAATTTCATGAGCTTTTGTCCGAAGCAATGATTTTGCTTTATAATGCAAGATATGGGCTTTAAAATGCTGAAGCTTTTCTTTCTTCACTGCAGTCTCAGAGGTTTCAGCAGAATCCTGAACTTTTGAAACAAAAAACTGATTATCAATAGAATTAATATGAGTAAGAGCCTTGTCTGGATAATTCATAAGAAATAGTAACTCTAGTAACAGGTAACAAACTTTGGGAGACAAGTTTTCATCCATTGGTTGAATCAATGGAAATATTTTGCTAAGAGTATTAAAAGCTGTTTCATACTGCTTCTGGTGGTAATATATTACAGCTTGGTTATAGAATAATATGCAATGGTCCACATCATCAGGAGTATCTGAATCAAGAAGTTTCACATGGGCTTGCAAACAAAGGGTTGATAAATCCTTCTGAAATACTTCTAAGTTTCTGTAATTACTAGAATAAAGCTCTACAACACGTTTATTGTGTTGGATTTTTAAATTATTTGGTTTCAAAGAGCTCAATAAAGCTAGATGTTGAGTACATAAGGAGTACTTTTTACTGCAAAAATCAGCTTGGGCTGCTGCAGCAAGCTTTTGCTCTTCTGAGTTCATTGGTCTCATTGAAGAGGTTATTATTATTTTCAATATAATTGTGAAACATGGGCATTCAATTTACCCTATTCTCATCCTCGAAATCTTCAAAAATAGACAACCGGTTACCAATTTCTATAAACAGTTTTATTAATATAACTCATTAAATCGAAATCACTACATCAATCAACCAAGAAATAACTTATAATATCAAAACTATATTAACTTGTTAAACACAATAGAAAACAAATAACTAACAGCACATCAAAAGTTGCACACATGCGCCTACTTTCCTTGACAGTAGTAACTTATCAAGCTATAAGGCAATCTAAAGTGAAACGTTCAAAATCATAATGAAATACCTTCCTATTTTCTGACGTCACATTGGCTGAAGATGAATTATGCACAATCTGATGTTTTTGAAGGCTATTATAACGACTAACTGATTTGTTATTGTCTTTACTTTACTTTTCATTATTTATTTCCTTTGTGTTCTTATAATTCTTAACATATCCAGCACCAAAACTGTTATTCTTTTCGCGACGTCAATCTGACATATCCTTTTCCTTTGACTACGTATTGCTTTAGTTTTTTTTTCTACACCAGTGGTTCTTCCTGTTCAAAAAAAAATTTTTAATGCATAGTGGGAGCGGGGATCTTTCCCTTGGATTTTTCGAAGTCAAGAGCTGGGGAGAAAAACGATAGTGACGCAACTACCTCCACGACCCTATCATCATTGATTGGGCTATTCCACTACTGACAATATGTCTATGATTGGTACTAACAATTGGCAGGCGTTTAATACCAGACTTGTAACAAAATTGCGGTGAAAAGATTAAAGGAAACTGCGATTTACTATTTTTTGTGCCGTACGCCCCAACTCACTACGCACACAATCACATAATGAATCTCTTAGTATTCTTATAACTATTTGTAAGTATGAAAAAAGAAGAGTTGTTTGAACTGGATTTTTTAAATTAAATATCTCAGTAAATTTATTTCTTAGGTCTTTATTTTTTTTGTATATTTACTGTAAGGTTGATTTTATGACATCGCTTTAGATCTTTTACATATATTCAAGGATATCTACACCGATATATATATATA